>LPNX010048061.1:107823-257147 GCA_001517045.1 Pseudotsuga menziesii
CTTCTGGGGCCGTTTTGAGGCCTTAAACGACGTTTTTTGGAGATTCGGGGCCAACTGGTTGCCATCGGCATGCATTTGGCCGACCAAAAGTTGTAAATCTTAGACCGACCTTTCCGACGAGTTCTCGAACGCCCAAATCGGAGATCGTATACAAAAGTTATGACCCCGGGAAGTTGACTGTTCAACTTACCACCGTGGGGCCGCAAACTTTATGACGGTTCATCTTCTAGGGTTACGTTTTGGGACTTTTGGGGTCCTCACCTCATTTTTATTATAAATAGGCCCCTTTGGCCTCATTTTGTATTCAGCTTGGCACGAATGAGCGTAGCAGCCACATCTCTTCTCAGAGATCGCTACCACCATTCTAGCAATTGTATTACAGTCTGTTCTATTTCCGCCATTTAATAGAATATGTGTTTACTGTATCTTTGTTATCTTTGCAAAATGTCTCTGATTATTATGATGCATATGTTCTTTCATTTTGTTCATGCATAAATCCGGATCAGTGGTATCAGAGCAATCTTCTCTTTGATTGTTTCTCGGTGCATGTCCCCGACGAGGTCCAAGTATAGAGAGTTTGGTCTCGAACTAGTTTCACTTGATCATTCTCGCCGTCCCAAACGACCTCCCATGGCAGAAGAAAAGAGAGACGACGGAGCAGGAGATCCTATCAAGTCGTTGCTTGAGGAAGCCCTCGAGCGACAGAGGAACGAGATGATGGATAGTTTCGCCCAAATCCTTCGGTGAATGCCGGCCGCGGCTAGTGCATCTTCAACAAGCAGTCGGTTCGGGGATGCAACTCCCTTTAAGGTACAAGTTAACTTTGATATTCCTTTATTTGAAGGTAATATTGATGCAGATGCCCTAGATAATTGGATGAATGTTCTAGAAGGGTATTTCTCTGTTCACAATTTTTCCGACAGAGAAAAGATCACCTTTGCGCTCCTTAGGCAGCCCCCCATGTCCAAAATTGGTGGGGTACTTATTGTGAGCAGAACTTATCAGACGAGTCTGAAATGTTTGAAACGATTCCCACTTGGGCCTCTTTCATAGATGCCGTCAAGGAACAGTATTACCCTGTGGGAAACTATGATGACCAGTACACAAAATGGACCATTCTGCGTCAAGAAAGGGACCAGACGGTGTCGGAGTACACCAACCAATTTCATACTCTGCGGACAAAGCTGAGTATCAAAGACTCCGAGCGGCACCTAATCCTAAAATATCGCAGTGGTCTACATCGGTACATCCGAACTAAGATGGACTTCCTCGACATCTCTTCACTTGGATCCGCCTATCGGTACGTTGTCAAAATCGAGGAGAAATTTCGACAAAAGAACAAGCGAGACTCTGGACCTGCGAATCCATCACAGAAGCAAGGCAAGGGAAACCCTAGCTCGCAGAACACCGCAAAAGAAAATGACAACCAGTCCCCGCCACAAGCAAATAAGGGAGATCGAAAGACAAAGAAGGACACTAGTAAGTGGTGCGAATTTCATAAAATCCCTTGGCACAACACTGATGAATGTCGCTCAAAGCAGTCATTAGTGGCTCAGATCAAATCTTCAGAATCAGATCCTGATTCTGATTCTGAACCCAATGCCACAGCCGCACACAATGGGAGGCAGATCATTGAGGCAGACCCCACTGCCACTGTTGCTACTGCACAGATTCAAATAGAGGATCCTGAAGAGTCAGAGGCAGAGGAGCGCCTTTTCCACTCGCAGATGTGGGTGAAGGGAATGCCTCTACATTTTGTTGTTGACAACGGCAGCCAAAAGAACCTGATTTCAGCAGAAGTCGTCAAGAGATTGGAGCTTTCGACAACACCACACCCGCAACCTTACAACATTGGTTGGCTAAGCCAAGCACGCGGTATCCGCATTACTCAGCAATGCCTCCTACCATATGCAATCAAGCCTTTCCAAGACGAGGTACTGTGTGATGTAGCCCCACTTGAAGTCTGTGATGTTCTTTTAGGACAACCATATATGTGGAAGCGTCATGCTGTATATGAGTCACGGTCTCGCAGTGTCATTATCACTTTGGGAGGACAACTCTACCGGATCCCAGAGACAGTTGCACCTAACGAAGTCTCGCAAGGTAGGAAGATAAAATCCCACATCAGAAAATTATTCCTCTTCACAATTGTGTCTGAAGGAGAACATAAGATCACAGAGACCTCCACACCCTCTGCACAGGGTGTCTCTGCTCATGAGACACAAGAAGAAGACAGAGCCATTGTTTCCTCATCTATCCAAGTACCTCTACGATGCAAGGCCACGCATTCAAGGTGCTCATCCAGAAACAAATCATCCANTACAGAGCCATTGTTTCCTCATCTATCCAAGTACCTCTACGATGCAAGGCCACGCATTCAAGGTGCTCATCCAGAAACAAATCATCCAGACAACAATTACAGCCCTCTCGGGATGCCAAAGAAAAGCAGCCTCTTCACTTCAACAAATGTCGCACTTCAATAGGCCAAGATTTTGAAAAATGTAACGAGAGAGAGAATGGGAATCACATTGATCCAGATGGAGATCGGTGGCCACCCACCTATTCCACTGGCTCAAAACAATTGTTCATTGTGGCAGTTTCCTAGTTATTTTTCGGCAGTTTTTCGAGTCCTAAACTTCCGGGGCCGTTTTGAGGCCTTAAACGACGTTTTTTGGAGATTCGGGGCCAAATGGATTCCATCAGCATGCATTTGGTCAACCAAAAGTTGTAAAGCTTAGACCGACCTTTTCGACGAGTTCTCGAACGCCCAAATCGGAGATCGTATACAAAAGTTATGACCCCGGGAAGTTGACTGTTCAACTTACCACCGTGGGGCCGCAAACTTTATGACGGTTCATCTTCTAGGGTTACGTTTTGGGACTTTTGGGGTTCTCACCTCATTTTTATTATAAATAGGCCCCTTTGGCCTCATTTTGTATTCAGCTTGGCATGAATGAGCGTAGCAGCCACATCTCTTCTCAGAGATCGCTACCACCATTCTAGCAATTGTATTACAGTCTGTTCTATTTCCGCCATTTAATAGAATATGTGTTTACTATATCTTTGTTATCTTTGCAAAATGTCTTTGATTATTATGATGTTTATGTTCTTTCATTTCGTTCACGCATAAATCCGGATCACACATACATATTTACCATTCCCAAACACACTTGGATGAGGAAACTAAACTCAATTTCGTTACTTGGTTTGGTTTTTATGTCCCCGAGTGAATTTTTCCTAGTGTCCTTGAACATCCTTAGGAATCAATATGAAACTTGCCATGACACAAAAACCAGGGATCCGATGAAAAAACCATTAGGTCCAATAGAATTTTGACATCCGATTACCTCTGGGGACACCCCTTTCCAATGGCTTCATGGAACGAACATTGTCTATTTTGACGTTTTTCAAAACAAGGGTTTTGATTAGTGACTTGCAGTGTAATTTCTGAACAATAGGATAAGTTTTTGAAAAATGTTTCAAGAGAGTGCATGGGAATCATATTCATATTTCCATTTCCCAAAAACACTTGCAGGAGGAAATGTGAATCAATTTACTTTATTGGTTTGGCTTTAATTGCATTGGTTGAAATTTCCTCAGTGTCCCTGAACATCCTGAGGAACCAAGATGAAACTCACTATAAATAAAAAACTGAGACTTCGGTGGAAAAACTGTCAAGTGCGTTGGATTCATGGCATGCGAGTACCGCTAGCGACATCCCTATCTAAGGGATTCATGGACCGAACATTGTCTATTTTGGTGATTTTCTAAACTAGGGTTTTCTCAATGACATGCAGTGCAATTTCTACATGGGAGGCCAAGATTTTGAAAAATATATTAAGAGAGTGTGTGGGAATCACAGCCATCTAAACCTTGACCAAACACACTTGCAGGAGGAAATGGAACTAAATTCCATTTCTAAGTTTGATTTGTATTCCCCTATTTAAAAAATTTTCTAGTGTCCCTTAATGACCTTGGGAGGTGAGATGAAACTTGCATAACTCAAAAACTATGGCTCTTATGGAAAAACCATTAGTTCTGTTGTATTTATGACATCTTATTACCTCTAGGGACAGAATTTCCTAGTTACTTCATTGACTAAACATTATTTATTTTGATGGTTTTCTAAATTAGGGTTTTGCTTAGTGATGTGCACTACAATTTCTGCATGTTAGGACAATATTTTAAAAATATTTACAAGCGAATACACGGGCATCGAAGCCATCTCTCCCCTTCCTAAACACACTTGTAGGAGGAAATGGAACTCAATTCTGCTGCTCAATTTGGTTTTTATGCCCTTGGTTGAATTTTTCCTAGTGTCCCTTAATGGCCTTAGGAAACGAAATGAAGCTTACCATAAATAAAAAATCATGGATTTGATGGAAAAATCATTAATTTCATTCCATTATTAACAACCAAATATTTCTTAGGAATCCCATGTCTGGTGGCTTCATGGGTCGAACATTGTCTATTTTGATGGTTTTCTAAACTAGGGTTCTAGTCAGTCAAGTGCAATGCAATTTTTGCATGATAGGCCAATATTTTGAAAAATGTGTCAAACGGGTTCAAGGGAATCACTGACATATCTTCCTTCCCCAAACACACTTGTAGGAGGAAACGAGACTCAATTATATTTCTTGGTTTTATTTTTATGCCCCTGATTGAAATTTTCCTAGTGTACCTTAATGGCCTTGGTAAGCAAGAGGAAAAATTCCATAACTCAAAAACTGTGGCTCTGAAGGAAAACTCCTCAATTATTTTGTATATGTGACATCCGAGTACCTCTAGGGACACCCTTATTTGGTTCCCTCATGGGCCAAACATTGTTTATTTTAACAGTTTTCTAAACTATAGTTTTGCTCAGTGACTTTCACTACAACTTTTGCATGATAGGCCAATAATTTGAAAATATTTCTAAGCGAGTGCATGGACATTGCAAACATATCTCCATTTCCCAAACACACTTGTGGTAGTATTGGAAACTCAATTCAGTTGCTTGATTTGTTTTTTATGCCCCTGAGTGAAATTTGTCTGGTGTCCCTTAATGACCTTGGGAATAAAGATGAAACTCACCATAACTAGAAAATTAGAGCTTCGATGGAAAAACTGTCAGTTCCATTGGATTCACGACATCTAATTATCACAAAGGACACCCATTTCCTATGGCTTCACGGAATGAACATTGTCTATTTTGACGGTTTACTAAACTAAGGTTTGCTAAGTGACTTATACTACAATTTATGAACAATAGGATAATATTTTGAAAAATGTACTAATCGAGTGCATGGGAAATTAAGTCATTCTTCCCTAGAAAAAACACACTTCCAAGAGTCAATAGAAATCAATTCCATTGCTCAGTTTCTCTTTTATGCCAGTAGTTGAAATTTTACTGGTGGGCCTTGTTGTAATCACTCAGATTGCAAGGTTACCGACAATACACATAAAGAATCATATAATCATAACATAGACAAGATACAAGGAAAGTAGGTTGAATAACAACTTTATATTACACAATAACACACATGGGTTCATACAAACATCAAACTGAACCAAGTTCGTATCTGGCTCAACAACCTATATATATGATTACAAAACAATTACAAATAACTACTTGTTGGTTCAATCAACCAACACAACCTATGAAGGCCGACCTAATCTCTAATTAGTCATCTAACTAGTCTAGTCGGCTAACCAACTAGCTCCTCCAACATCTCCCGCAAAAACAAACCTTTCTTTGTCTTGAAGAAACATGGGAGGTACAAAATAGACTGTTAAACTTGGATTTACCAATAGCCCATATTTCAAACGTTAAACTTGGATTTACCGATATTAAGGCCATCTCAGTACTAGGTAAAGGTCGAACTAAACGTTGACAACGATCACATTTACTAAGAAGCTTTCAACAATCCTTGTGTAATGTCAGCCACCATAGTCCCGACTATTGGATCTTTTTAGCAGTTGTGTCTGATTGAAAATATCCTCCAGCTGGGCCATAGTGTGATTCATGAATTATGTTTTCTCTTTCATGCTCTAAAACACACCGACATAGTAATTCATCCAATCCCATTTTATATAGTAATCCATTATTTATACTATATGGTGCATCTTTCATTGCTAGAATTTGTTTCTTTTTAGTGCTCATACCTTCAGGTTCTTGACCATTCTCTAAGAATTGAGATAATTCTTCTAGTTCCATTGGTAAAACCTATGTTCAAAATAAATGTGCATCTGGAAGATCGTCTTCGACTCCTGTCAATTCCTCCCCTGTGTCAATTCGTGACAAGTGGTCGGGTCCGATATTTAGCTTTCCTGATCATACTACAACTTCAAACTCAAATTCTTAGAATAGTTACAGCCAAGAATAGATCCTTCCATGGTGTAAAGGTTTGTTTACTATATATTTTAGCACTTGATGATCAATGTAAAATATAAAGGGGTTAGATAATAGGTAATGTCGATATTTTTGGAGTGCAAATACCATCCCTAATGCTTCCCTTTCAGTTGTAGAATAATTGCGTTATGCTTTGTTTAGTTTTCTGCTGCTATACACGATTGGGTAGTCCATCCCATCATCTCCTAGCTGTGTTAAGATTACACCTATTGTTATTCCTGATGCGTTAATGTGTACGTTAAATTTGATTGACCAATTTGGAAACCTGAGAATAGGTGCTTCGACTATTTTTCTCTTTAGAGTGTCGAAGGATACATCACATTCTTCAGTCCATTCAAAATCTTAATCATCTTTTAATAGTTCTTCTAATGGGTATGTCATATCCGAATAGTGATGAATGAAATTTCTATAATAGCCTGTATGTTCTAATAATACTCTGACCTGTTTTGGATTCACTGGAGGTTTCAAGTCGAGGATAATTTTTATTTTTGCAAAGTTGACTTTGATTCCTTCTTTGCATACAATATGCATTAGAGGAAATTTCAATTTAAATTGGGCCTTCCAAAAATAATACAAATTCCATGTCATCATGTATTAGCCAATCAAAATTCTTTAAAATTCAAAAAAGGAGCACCTCTTAAACAATTTTTTAATATCAATTTGGGGATAGGTATCATAAAAAAAACTACTTTTTTGTTCGTATTTTCGACATATCTCCTTGTGTTTTTACTCAAATTTCAATTAGGAGAGCTCATTAGATGTGGAATTAAATTCTGCATCCAATGAGTACACACTTGACATACTTTTGATGAGACGCGCTACCCCAAAAACAGGAAATACTTGAAAAAATGTGATGATGATACGTTTTTTCAGGTATTTCTTGTTTTTGGGGTAGCGGGGCCTGTCAAAAGTATTTCAAGTGGGTACTCATTGGATGTGGAATTTAATTCTTCATCCAATGAGCTCTCTTGATCAAAATTTGAGTAAAAACACAGGGAGATATGTCGAAAATACGAACAAAAAAAATAGTTTTTTCTTTTCTTCCTCCAAAATTAATAAATATTATTTTATTAATTTTCCTTATGAGGCCCATTTTGAGTTGAAATTTCCTCTAATGTCCCAATAGAATTCCTATAGGGGTCAAAAAGATGCATTTTTTTATGTTGAGGGATAGCTGGATTTTTCGATAGCGGTCTAGCATTAGTATTAACCATTTGCAATGATTTTTCAACATGGAGTAAATTGTCCATTCATCGAAGTATACAACCATTTTTTATATATTTATTCCTGAAATGCTTTGACTACTATTCTTGAGAATACATCCGGTGCATTCTTAATACCAAATGGCATAACTCTATTAGCGAATGAACCAAATTCACAAATGAATGTTGTCTTTTTCTGATCTTCCTTGGCAATCGGGACTTGATTGTATCCTAAAAATCCATCTATAAATGAGTAACACTCGTGTCCTACGACTTAATTTAGGATTTAATCTACAAATGGTGTTGGAAATGGATCTGTTGAAGTGACTTTATTCAGCTCCCAGAAATCGACACAGATTCTTAGTTTTGTTTGTCGGGTCATTATTTTTCAGTTGAAGAACCATTTGGATTGCCCATTCTGATTGGTCGACTAGATAAATGATTCCTGCTGCTAACATATTGTCGATCTATTTATTCACTATTTCCTTATATTTTTTAGATAATTTGTAAGGTCTTTTCTTGATAGGTCCTACGTCAGGTTTGATATCAATCTTCATTTCACCCATTTCCTATACTAACCCCTTAATATCTTTATAGTCTTGGGAAAAGACATCCTGGAATTCTTTCAGTAGATTAACTATTTCTACTATTTGTTCTTCACTCCAGTAGTCACCTATTCTTGCCATTTTCGGTCTGTTGTCATTAGATATGTCGATTTATTTGGTTTTTACCTTCGCGTCCATCCATTCTGGTGCCTTTCTTTCATTGATTTGTCGACTTCCCTCCTTGAACTCAGAAAATGATGCTGGAAAGTCTAGTGCTGTCATCCAATCAGTATCTTATTTGTCGGTCGATTCGACCTTAAGTATCATTATAACTGGTTTTACCATTTCTAGATGATCATATTTCCACTGAAATCTTTTTCCATGTGTATGCTCATTTTATAGTATAAGTCTTGTCGACTATGGTATTCTATTAGATCAAATGTTATTACATGATTCTTTCGGTCGGTTATGATTTTGTGTTGAAGTATTATTAATAGTTGGTTGTATGAATGTTTTTATTTGTTTCGTTGCTTCGACCAGTTTGTCATCTTCCAGTATGATTTTAAATTCCTTGTTAAAGTTTTCCTCGATTTCGTTCGATGTGAACGTTTCGCCTTGTGCTTCTTCCATCTTATACCACTTACTTGGTAAATCGTCCAATGTGGATGGCAATAGGTGTGGCCATATGCGTTCATCTTTGTAACCAATTCTTGTCCATTCTCTTTCACATATATTTATATGTTTTTTGGGATATTGTCCTTGTGTGAAGACATGTATTTGTGCCTATTTAGTTAGCTTCCTCCCGCCAAATCTTTTGATGAAGTATGTAGAAGTTGTTGTCCATGTTTGTAGCCTAGATTGATTGGTATCCCACCATTAAGAAAATTTATTTATAAATGTTTCAACCAGGATTTATAGTTGGCCGTTCTCACCTAATTTTTTAGAAACTTGTTCTATATGGAGGACTGGTGTCTCTCTTTCCTTATACCGAAGAGACTTTTTATTTTCTGTTTGAATTGGCGCTAGAGAAGGGTATTCCCTAATTTTTATTTCAAATATATTTGGTATAACATTCATAGAGAAACATTGACATGTTGGTTTTTTTGAGATGGCCTAGATGGTCCAGCATCCTCTTTCCTAAGTTTCATAATTTTCCATCTCCCAGCCATATAATTCTGCATCTAAATTATATCCAACTGAGTCTTGATTCCCAAAATGAAGTTCTCCATAAATATTTGGCTTGGTATAATCTTCATCATTATGGATTTGTTAAAGTTGTCAGACATTGACCTCTTCATCTATGGGTTCGGTCCATGGTTCACCTTATGAAGGGTGAATAGGGACGATTACTTTCTTCCCGTTTCTTTTAAGCTTTATATGTTCTTTATCCAATGAAATCAAGGATTTCATCTTGTGAACCCATGGTCAGCCCACCAAGGCTAGGAAGGAGCTGGATCCTTCCTTAGGGTCTATGGTTTCAAAGTTGACTTTTTCAGTAATGCCTTTTATGGTTGTGTTGACATTTCTCCATACCCGAATAGGTTCGATAATTCCTTGGTCTACTAACTTTAGGTATATTCCTAATTCATTAAGTTGAGGTCTTCCCAGTTGCTCCCATGTATCTCGCGTCATAATATTCACTTGCGATCCAAAATCAAGAACGACTTGTCAAACGTGATATCCTTCTATTTCTAGGTCGACAAGTGGGTCAACATCACTCTTGTCTTTTTTGTTTAGGGTACATATATTTGTTGTTTGTTTATCCATACTCATTTTGTTCTTAATATTGTATAATAGATAAATAAATTGTGCTACTGATTTATCATTATATATTAAGTTAAGTAGTTATTGTGATATATTATGTCAACTATCCTCGATTACTTCTTGTCTAGTGAATTATTGAAACATATTTGATGCATCATTATATAATTGATTTTGCTTTATCGAATCAAGATAGTTATATTTGATTTTTATTTTACTTATTCTTGGATTATCATTGCCATTTTTTGTTTCTTGTCTAGTGAGTATTTGTAAATTCTTTGTACGAATTACATCAAACTTTTAAACACACGACAAGAAATTAACATTTTTATTTTTATTTATTTTTTCAAGCATTGTGGGACAATCCTCTAAAGAGTGATCGCCCACACCACAACTGGTACAAAATTTTAGGTTGGTCCAATATTTGTATGGACAATATGCATATCTATGACCTTCATTGTAACATTTGAAACAATGAATTGGTCGTCGTGGTTTGTTGTCTCGACTTCCAATGAATTATCCTTGAACAACAAATCCCCCATGACGATTATTGTCGTACCGGCTCTCGTATCTCTGACCTTCATATTTCTAATTACTTTGTTCATTATGTTTGTTTCTCCTTAGGATATTATCATTGTTATTCTGTGCAACAACATTTTTTTGATAGACTGCATGATAGTTTTGTCGATTCTTCAGGTTCAAGTGGTAGTCGGCTGTTGTATGGATTTTTACTTCGTAGATTATGCACCATGAAGTTTTTCCATTCTTCATGTTGAATGGAAAATATTTTCTTGTGTGTATCCCATGTTCCTGGAAAATATAACAAAATAATTTTGTTAGAAAAAGGCAGACGTCTTGTTGGCTGATGTCTTGACGACAATTGTATTTGGTATGGCCGATCATTCAACAATTCGTGCACCAGATATCTTGTCCTTGAGATTAAGTTCACTTAATTATTTTTTCATTATTTCCAACTGTTCTTCAATACGATTGTTGACAGGGTGTTCTAGATAGTCAACGTCCATCTCAACCTACAACGCTTTTGTGAGTGCTTCTTCATATGTTTTGAATGTGTCCATGATAATATGTCTTCGGATATTTTGTGAAAGTCATGCAAGAAACCATTGGATTAATAGTTATTCATCGATATTATATTAATCTAGTTGGATTAGTAGGTCTTGCCATATCTTGTCATAATCTCGTATAGTCTCTGTAGGTTTGAACTGTCATTTTTAACTTTTTTTCCACCAGATGCTTTGCATCTGGTGTTTTGAATAAGGATAAGAATTGTTTCTTGATATCTTCTTTGCTTGCATTGGGTGTTTTCTCAGTATATGTCATATACCAAGTCAGTACTGGTTTCCACAAGGCACCGATGAACTGTACCATCTGTCTTTCTTCGTTTGTTACTGTCTTTGCTTCCCATGTTGATTCGTAGATGAACCAATGTCCTCTAGGATCCTCATATCCCTCATATAGGGGGATGTGTACTACGTCGTGCCGCATATCGTCGACGTCAGTGTTTCCTTTGGGTGGTGGTGGTGGGGGTGGTGGGATAATCTCTATGATTTTGTTTGTTCACAGCTATTTTTGATGGAACTCTCATTCTCGTCGAAAGTTTTGTTTGTCAGTTCCTCCTCGACAAGTTGTCGGAGTAGTTCAACTTCTTCTGTCGATGTCCAAGCCAATTTATAGCTTAGATATTCTTCCTTGTGAATTTGACTGCTCTGTGTTCTATAAAGTTGTGTTTGGAAGGGGGTGTTCTCCTTCATGTACTCGGTAGAGTAGGTGGATACTTCAGTTGGATGGGCACAATTGGAATGTGACCCAGTTTCCTTCCTTAGGTCGACGAATTACCAAATGGTTGACATCATATCCTTCGTCATTTAGTCGAATCCATACACCGAAATCACCAGCTCGTAGCCTTGGGTCCTCTTCGACAATGGCCTACACTTGGGCACTTAGGTTTGAATTCATAGAAGATAGAGGTATTACATCCTGGGGTATATCAACTTGGAGATCTTCTCGTTTCTCTATCCACAAATGTGCCTCCATTGCTGACACCTCTTCATCAGCAATGCCCTCTTCTTGTCTTTGATGACCCAAATCTAGCGTATTTTCTTCATGTTTTGTCACCCTGGTGGCCATTAATCTCTGGAGAATGACGACCTACTTTATTAATTCCTCCCTTCTCTTCTACACTTATCTATCTCTATTTTATGCAAATACGGAGTGCTTTTGTGGGTCACTGTTCAAATTATTTATTTCTTGGCCTGACTTTTCATTGCTGGCGGTTCCTTCTGTAGTCGACTAGAATCCTTCTACTCTACTTCGACACATGACCAGCTACCCCCCCATAGCCTACCCGACACTTTAGTAATCCCATATAGTTTTTTCTATTTTCTCAAGAAGTAATCCAACTCCCTTTCTACAATAAACTTCTCCCATGCTTTTTTCTTCTTCGCTCAATGAGTATTTGATGGTGGTTCGATTAGTTATGGACGAGGCTCAACAATGTGTCCTACTCCATTTTCGATTAGGAACTTAAACAAAAGAGCCGGTAGTTAGCAAAGAAACTTCTCAGTTAAATCATTTAGAACCTCTTCTCGATGCTCTTGACAAAGACTCTCTCTTCCATGACGCGTTCTTCACAAAAATTGTCTGCAATTTTTTCAAACCACTTCGACAGATTTGTGTGTCCACCTCTTATTAGTTTCTAGAGAAATTCTTGATCCTTAATTTCTATCAGATTTTTCATCCAGTAATTTATTCAGAAACTGAGGCACAGATTCTACAAACTTCTCATGTGTTTCGTTGAAGAATTTCTCCTTTTCCTGGGAGATCGTTAGCTTATTTCTATGAGCGTAATTCTGCAAATAGTTTGCAATATTACACTCCCACTAGTCCATAATCTATTGCTCTGAGATGATCTACTAATGGTCATTTCATTTGTATGTGTACTATCGGAAACAGAAACAATATTGTAATCACTCAGATTGCAAGGTTACTGACAATACACATAAAAAATCATATAATCACAAAAGGGACAAGAGACAAGGACAATAGGTTGAATAACAAATTTATATTACACAATAACACAAGTGGGTTCATACAAACATCAAACCGAAGCAAGTTCATATTTGGATCAACAACCTATATATATGATTACAAAATAGTTACAAATAACTACTTGGAAGTTCAATCAACTGTCATGCCCTATGAATTCCAACCTAACCCCTAATTAGTCAGCTAACTAGTCTAGTCGGATAATCAATGAGCTCCTTTAACAACCCTCTATGTCCTTGGGAATTGAGATGAAACTTGACATAGCTCGAGAACCAAGGATCCAAAGGAAAAATAGTTAGGGGAATTGGATTCTGACATCTAATTATCACTAGGGACACCCCTATCTGAGGGATTCATGGATTGAGCATTCTCTATTTTGATGGTTTTCTAAACTAGGTTTTTTGCTCAAGTAGTGTAGTGGAATTTTTATATGATAGTTCAAGATTTTGAAAAATGTATCGAGTGAGTGCATGGGAATCAAATTCATCTCTCCCTTGCTCAAACATACTTACACGAGGCAACAAAACTCAATTCCATTGCTCAGTTTGTTTTTCATGCCCTCAATTGAAATTTTCTTGATGTCCCTTAATGGCCCTGGGAAGCTAGATGAAACTTACCATAAATCAAAACATGTAGCTCTAATGGAAAAACCGTCATTTCCGTTGCATTCATGACATTCGATCACCTCTAAGGACACCCTTTTTTGGTTTCTTCGTGGGCCAAACCTTGTCTATTTTGATGGTTTTATAAACTAGGGTTTTCTTAGTGTCACACACTGCAATTTTTGCATGATAGGCCATGATTTGAAAATTTATTTAAATCAGTGCATGGGCATCATAGTCATCTCTCCCTTTCACAAACACATTTGCAAGAGGAAAATAACTCAATTATGTTGTTCTTTGGTCTTTATGCTACCGGTTGAAATTTTCCCAGTGTCCCTTAATGGCCTTGGGAAGCGAGATGAAGGTTTCCATAACTCAAAAATCATGGATTTAATGGACAAACCATCAGTTCCATTAGATTCATGATATTTGAGTAGAATTTTGGACACCCCTATCCGGTGGCTTCATGGTCTAAACATTATTTATTTGGACAGTTTTATAAACTAGGGTTTTACTTAGTGACGCGTAGTGTAATTTTTGCATGATAGGACAAGATTTTTAAAAATGTGCCAAATGAGTGCATGGGCATCAATCATACCACCCTTTCCCAAACACACTTGTAGGAGGTGACGAAACTTAATTATGTTTCTCGGTTTGGTTTTTATGCCCCAATTGAAAATTGTTTGGTACCATAATGGCCTTGGGAAGCAAGATGAAAATCATGGGTCCAATAGAAAAACCATGAGTTCTATTAGACTCCGACATCTGATTACCTCTAGAAACACCCCTATCTGATGCTTTCATGGAATTAATGTTGTATGTTTTGATGGTTTTATAAACTAGGATTTTGCTTAGTGACTCACACTACAATTTCCTCATGATAAGCCAAGATTTTGAAAATTTTTCTGACAGAGTGCATGGAAATTGTATTCAGATCTACGTTTCATAAACACACCTGTAGGAGGAAACAAAATTCAATTTCGCTGATCGGTTTAGCTTTGATGCCCCTAGTTGAAATTTTCTTGGTCTCCCATAACGACCTTAGGAAATGAGATGAAACTTGCCATAACTCAAAAACCATGGCTCAGATGGAAAAAAAATGTTAGTTACATTGGATTAATGATGTCTGAGTATTGCTACAGATAGCCTCGTCTAATGGATTCATGGACCAAAATTTTTCTACTTTGATGGTTTTCTAAAATAGTATTTTGCTTAGTGATGCGCAGTGTAATTTATGAACAATAGGCCAAGTTTTTGAAAAATGTGCCAAGTGAGTGCATGGGAATCACATTCATTTTTCCCTTTCCCAAAAGCACTTTCAGGAGGTAAAGGAAATCAATTGCATTACTCGGCTTGGCTTTTATTCTCCTAGTTGAAATTTTCCTGGTGTCCTTGAATGTCCTTGGGAAGCGATATGAAAGTCTCCATAAGTCAAGAGCAAAGGATTCGATTTAAAAATCATTAGGCTTGTTGGATTAGTGACATCCAAGTACCACTAGGTACACCCCTATTTGGGGGATTTATGGATTGAACATTGTTTATTTTGATAGTTTTCTAAACCATGGTTGTTTCTCAGTGACGTGCTATGTAATTTCTACATGATAACCCAATATTTTAAAAAATGTGTAGAGTGAGAGCATGGGAATTGTATTCATCATTCTCTTTCCCAAAACACTTGTAGGAGATGACAAAACTCAATTTTGTTGCTCTTTTTTTTATGCCGTTGGTTGTAATTTTCTTGGTGTCCCTTAATGGCCCTGGGAAGCAAGATGAAACTTTCCATAGCTCAAAAATCATGGATCCAATGGATAAACCATCAGTTCCGTTGGATTTGTGACATCTGAGTACCCCCAGGGACACACCTTTTCAGTGGCTTCATGGATAGAACATTGTCTATTTTGATAGTTTTCTAAACTAGGGATTTTCTTAGTGATGTGCATTGCAATTTTTGCACTATAGGACAACATTTAAAAAAAAATTGAGTTAGTGCATGGGAATCATATCCATCTCTCCCTTTCTCAAATGCACTTACAGGAGGAAACAAAACTAAATTCCATTGCTCGGTTTGGTTTGTATGCCCTTGGTTGAAATTTTCCCAGTGTTCCTTAATGGCCTTGGGAAGCGAGATGAAACTTTCCATAACTTAAAAACTATGGATCTAATGGAAAAACCATCAGTTCTGTTGGATTCATGATATTTGATTACTTCTTAGGACACCCTTGTCCAGTGGATCCATGGGTTGAACATTGTCTATTTTGACGGTTTCATAGACTAGGGTTTTGCTAAGTGACGTGTAGTGCAATTTCTACATGATCGGACAAGATTTTTTTAAAATATGTCAAATGATTGCATGGGAATCACAGTCATATCACCCTTGCACAGACACACTTGTAAGAGGAAACAAAACTCAATTCCGTTGCTCGGTTTGGTTTTTATGCCCCTTGCTGAAATTTGCGTGGTGACATCCCTTAGTTGCCATGGGAAGCAAGATGAAAGTTTCTATAACTCAAAAATCGTGGCTCTAATGGATAGACAATTAGTTACGTTGGATTTGTGACATCTAAGTACCTATAGGGACCCCCTTTTCCAGTTCTTTCATGGAATGAATGTTGTTTATTTTGACAGTTTTCTAAACTAGGGTTTCGCTAAGTGACGTGCAATGCAATTTCTACATTGTAGGACAAGTTTTTGAAAATTTCATTGATCAAGTGTATAGGAATCACATTAATCTCTCCATTTCCCAAACACACTTGTAGGAGGAAACAAAACGAAATTCCGTTGCACAGTTTGGATTTTATGCCTCAGGTTGAAATTTGCATGGTGTGCCTTAATGGCCTTGGGAAGCAAACATCATACATTAATAAATATCTGAAAATTTTAACATGAGTGGCTTACTATCATATCCAAGGTTCAACTTACCAGTTAGGAAGTGTTCTCTAAATAAAAATATATGCTTGTACTATTTTTTTAAAGAATTACTAAGTACTAGGTATAATATATGAAGACAAAGAGAAGTACAATGTTGTTGTGTTATTAATACCAAGATGTACACATCAAATGAGATCATCTTGCTCATGTAGTAATGGATAAAATGTTCCAAACAAGATCTAAAATTAAGCCTCATGTGCCTTGTCTTGAACATTTTTTTCTTGCTACAACCTTTTGGTATTAACATCAACCTGTAGTTATAAATACTTCCAAGCATCAAGCTTCAAATCCTCAAGCAAAATTCTAGGCTTCCAAGATCCAAGCTTTAAAATATCAAAATAGAGCACTGTCAAGTGACAAATTCCCTCCCCAACAAGAAAAACACTTGAAAGTATTGATTATCGATGTACATAAAGGGGATATAAGATATGTTAAGTATAAGTACTCCATCAATACTCCTAATAAATGTACTCCAATATTGGTAATGCTTGAGGCTTTGATAGTTTTATTGCATGGGGCTGCTAACCATCTGGAATACATTGCTTATGAGGATCAATGGAGTTTTTCGAGGCTTGTGATGGACTAATTTAGACGTAACTTATGTAGCTACAACACCTTTGTGCACAACATCACCTTGGAGCATGACATATGTACTTTAGAATATACATCTCATTTGTATTGGCTTGTTAGAATTATGTATATTACTTATAAGGGATTGTTCCCACATAGTATTGTTTACCTGCATTATCTCTCATGTAAATAGAGAAAAGAGAGTCTTTCCAAATATCATGATTTGTACTATCTTTTTTTTTAATTTTCTTGTTGGAATAAGTGACTAGGGTTTCCTCATGAACCCTAGGAATAGTGACAAATCGTAGAGGATGCATTTTTGTTGAATATTTATTCTTTTCACTGAGGCTTCCTCTTATGAAGAAGATGCTATTGGAGATGATTATACCACCTGTTTTTTATTTGTAATCATTCTTTTGTAGGATGTGCTAAGAAGAGGAGTGTGAACTAGTACCCATCCCCCTCTCTCTTACAATTTATATTTCACTTATAATCTCTCTCTCTCTCTCTCAACACTAGGTTTTATTAGTATATTGGAATGTTTTGGACAAGCTTGGGATTTTAGGGTTAGGGTTTCACCATTGGAAATTGGAGAATAGGGTTTTGTGATAAAACCATAGGATTGAATGGTGGAGAAGAGAAGAGGGGGAAATATACCTTAGAGGTTGTCTAAGATAGTTTATCCCACTTGTATCTTCTTGGTTTAGATTCTTTCACTATTAATTAAAAAAAAACTGAAATTACTTGCATTCAAAAGAAATGTAAAACATATTAGTGGGGCACTCATTGTAAAATATTCAATTTTGGATTTAAGTAGGAGTAGACTATATGAGGAGGAGAATATACTTATAAATTTAACATTTCAATGGTTATGAACATGTACTAAAGGGACCCAATTGGGTAGGAGAGAGATGAAATCTTAATAGTACAAAATGAGAAAATTATTACATAAGTATAATAATTTCTCCTCACCAGTGCTAAATATGGCCTCACATATTTTTTTCTTCTTGGTCCTTCCTCAAATAGTATCATCTTCAATTCTACAACATTATTTCACAATGAATCAATGGAGAATAATATTCAACTATATAACAATACAATAGTGTAATATTAGGATTCATGCAAGTCATCGCTTAAATCCTAAATGAGCTCAAGCATCATAACTCTTTCAATAGAAACACATATGCAAATATACTAGGGGGTCTCTATTTATAGATGAGTTTGAAGTATTTATAAAGATCCTTGTTGAAGGAGACTAGTAGACTGGTCGATTAGGTCCTCTAGTCGACTATGGTCGAGTTAGTTTAGTCGATCGATTAGCCGAGCAACCTGACAGTTGTAACTAAATAACTGAATATAACATGTATAAAATAGGCTAGTAAGATAATCCAAGAAGAATGTCTGTTGATTCCTCCTTGTATATTGTTCTGCTATTTTAATAAAAATCAAGTTGTTGTTGTCCCATCTACTCTTGATCGTCTTATGGTTATTATCATCTGAATGCTCTATGCTATGTATAATTATGTATTTCCAGTAACTATCTGAACCTGCATACTACAACGTAGGTTCCATTACTATTCGTACATAATATGAATGATGAGATGAGCAAGGATAAATTATAACAGAAAGAGAAATTTGAGAGTGGTGGGATAAGAAAGTAATGAACTACATCTAGAATTATGCAAGGAGAAATAAATTGTCAATCACACAAGAAAGGTAAAAATTCATCACTGAAGCACATGAGAAATTTGTAGAATCAATACCCCCTTAAATACATAATTTTTTCGATTCTATTCATGCCCAAGTTGGAAAAAAATAATGAAATATTTCTGATGCAAAAACTCCATAATGGTGGAAGAACAAATTTATATAAGTGGATCTAAAATGTATGTGACTAATGTGAAGAACAAGTTGTAGAAGATCAACATCTCTTGAATAATTCAAAAGTAAATTCTATACTGACTTCCATGAAGGTTTTCTATGCTCTATACCAACATTTCTATATAAATTTTTGATTGAGAATGCAGTCGGTCATATAGTCTAGCCGTGATCACCATTGAGTACACTTGCCTTGACAAATTGGAAACAAAATAAAAAAGAGTGGAAGAAATTCATCAACGAACAAAAATGGAAATATATCCTAAGAAAATAATGGCCATTTCCAGACCCAACCCTGTCGAAAAGTGATTTTTGAATCAACAATGGGGGGTTAGTAGACAAAATGTTATGAGTAAAAAGGTATAGAAGTATAATCAATGAAAGAATATAAATAATGAAGCCCTATAAAAATTCAAGTCCACTCCAATGAAACAAATATATAGGAAACCTTAAACAAGTAGTATACATACAGAATATCGAATGAGAAAATAGGTGCAATATATGCAATCATCTAAGGGATATTTCTAGTCCAATACATGTAAAAATTAATATAGAGAAATCAAGTCACTATGGCCACACAACCAAAATTCCTACCTGAGCCAAGGGAAATTCAACCGGATGGAGAAGGTGAGGCGCTGATGCCCGAATACGGTAACACATGATGGTGTTGACCCAACAAAATTTGTGTATTGTGATCCTAGAAGGATTGACCCCTACAAGTCTAGTACCTATGATAATAACAACTGGACCAATCATTAGACAAATAGTCGAGCATGCCATGGGATTAATTCCTGGCGACTGTAGTATATGGATTCAAATATACCAAGGTGGACAAATTGCCAGCCTCTTGATGATCCAAAGGCCAAATCAAGGTAACTGGGTTAATTTTACACAAGATTTTGGAGGACACTAATTTAACTTATTTTACTCAAAACACTTGGAGGTGCCCCCCCTACTAGGAAAATTATTGATTAAACCTACAAATTCACCAGAGAGTCAACGTAGCGACGAAGAGTCTACATAATAAGTACGCTTGTTGTGATATGAGTCAAATTCATAAGAGGTCAACACTAGTTGACAAATAGTAAGTGTGTATGGTATTTCATCATCTTTGGTAAGTACGAAAAAGTCTAACAAAATGTCTTATCAAATTCATGTTAATAACCCTATTTTTTATGTCGACCGGGACCCTAAAAATAATTGGTTTGTGTTTGAAGCCTTTCGGAAATATAACTTAATTGACGATGCAAAGTAGTAAATTAACCAATTTGTACGAGGTGGACTTAGAAACAGAGCGTTAACATGGTACATGATCTTTCTGGAAGAAGGACCTAAATTGAAACAACAAATAAAATACAATTTCTTGGAAATTTTCAAAGTCCATGATACAAATCAGATGGGAGGACACACGATCAAACAAATAAAGAATAGAATAGGATAATCTGCCAGAGAATACAATCAAATATTTAAATATATTGTAATCTAGGTGCCTTCTTGATCCTGCCTTGGTAATTCATTTTTTTGTCAATGAGATTCAACAAAGAATCAAGACACCAATATTAATGAACAAGTACAGACCATATAAATATGTATTGAATAAATCACTATGGGTCGATTCCAACATCGACTACATGTATGGACCAACTAATCACCTACTAGAAGAAAAAGTAAAAAACATACAAAGATTGTTTCAACATTTAACAATGTGGCACAACGACTTATGGTGTTTAACATGTACAATAAAATGACACTCCAAAGACAAATTCCCATATGAAGAATGATAAATATATCACGGAAACACATATCAAAGGGAATTAGATCCAATTGGATGAACACCATGAATATTCCCTGAAGAATGAAAGCCATAAATTTTTCAGAAGATGCAAACAACCTACTTCTGCAATATATGTGAGAGATTTGAACCTCACTCGACCACTGACTACCCACATAATGTTGACAATATCAAGCCAATATGGTGCAAAATATGTTGAACAACACAAAAAACCACAACCAAATGAATCAATAAATTATATACTAGATTTGGGTGCCATACGATATACTAGACACAAACGGTCAATCAAAAAAGATGAGACAACTACAACAACGATCGACAAAATAATAATAAAAACTGACAAGGAGGATAAAATGGTATAGAAAGAAACAATAATTGAAGATATCGACCACTGAAACATGATAAATCGAGATTCTCTATATGTTACAGTGAGGACCATTTAAGTCATGACTTCCCTTGGAAATATAGAACAAATCTAAAGTTCTGTATAATATGTGGTGTGGATGAGAATAGCTTAGAAGCTTGTCCTATAATGAGTGATGCTCTAAATAAAAAGAATAAACGTTAATCTATTGTATTATGTTCCTAAAAATAATAAATCTAACAGAAAACATTTGCAAGTTGTTATTAGATAAGGAACAAACACTGGAGGAGATCAGATTGAAAAGATACAAAGAGACCAACAAGATTATTGTAATCCATGGAAGCATAAGGAAATATTTAATAATGCATAAAAAATGTTTACAAATCTTGCATTCGAAGAAATGAATGAAGAAAGTAAAAATAAATCGGTTAATGAGTTGGATAACTTATTAACCAAAGAATAAGATATTGCACGATTAATTGACTTAATGCAATGTATAAGAAGTAACCCTGGAAGCAACAAAACTAATAAAATTTGTGCTAATTAAAACAAAAAGATAAAACTAATATTGACCCTCTTATCAACCTGGAATTCGAAGTATTTTGTATTAAAGAAGTCGTTCTTGACTTTGGTTCTCATGAAAACATAATAGCAAGATAAACATGGTCGACCTCGACTAGTGGAGTCATGTATTTATCTTAAATTTGTAGATAAAGGTTTAATCAAATAAATTAGAGTATGGAAACATGTCAAAACTTCAATCATGGGAATCAATAGAACCATAGACTTTGAAATCATTGACGTTGGGGAAGGATCCAAATATTTGGCTGCATTAGTTGGTCGACCATGGGGACACAAAATGAAATCTTCCATATCTCTAGAAAAATAAAGAATTAAATTAAAAGGGGAAGGAAATAAAATTATTGTCCCCATTAACCCATCTCAAGGAAAATAATGGGCAGAAATAGATGAAACTGACAATGACATTTGACGGTTATATAAAATAGTCCAAAATAATGAAGATACCATCAAACCTAACAATTATGGAGAACTCCATTTAGGTCGACCTATGTCGGTTGGGTACAACCCCGACTCTGATCTCTATGACTGGAAAATGGATAATTATGAAGCTCAAGCACAAGAATTTTGGTTAATAGAAGTTATACCAAGAGAAAAATACCAAAATGTTTTACAATATCCATCATTTCTTATATATTTTAGAAACAAATGAGGGAATATCCGATTATTTTTCTAACGAAAAGAGAACCCAAAAAATATGCCACAACTAAGATACAAGGAATGAGAATCATCAGTTTCACACATTGAAGAAGTTTCTAAAAACATCGTTGAGCAAAACCAACTACAAACTCTAGTCGAAACATTCATAGGCCAAGCAACAAGATGGTGGGATACACACTAGTATCGACTACAAACTTGGACGACTTATTCAACTAATTTTATCAAACTTTTTAGAGGAGATAATCTCATAGGATAAACACATCAACACATCAATACATGTGAAAAATAATGGATAAGATCCAGATAAACACATAAAGGATAAGATTGAGACAAACATGAGGATAAGATCCAGATAAACAAATCAACACATGTGACAAAGAATGTAAAAAATAAGGATATCGAGATGAACGATTATATATTCACCTTTTCCCAACTACAGTTGAATATTTTCCTAATAAATGGTATAAGATGGAAGAATCAGGAGGAGATACCTATATCTCGAAAGAACTTAAAGAAAATGTTATTAAAGACTTCTCCTTTTCTCCTACAGAATATCCTCTTAAATGAGTAGTCAAAGATAAAACGTTTTATACAGTCAAATGAGCATGACCTGTTGGCAAAACGACCAACGCTGACCTATTATAACATATCAACCAAACCATTGCAACATCAACTTGACTAGAACTAGAAAATGAAAAAAAAAACCAGGAAATTTTTTGGTTGGAAAAAGAATCATCCTTTGGTTGGGAAAACCGTAAAGACTATAATGAAAGTAATCTCTGAACAAAAAACAGAACCAAAGAGGATAACACCTAAATATTTCCCATGATAATTTAAAATTTTTAAATAAGGTAGCCGACCAATCAATGAAAACAAAATCACCAGAATGGTTGGATGCAAAAATCAAGATAAAAGAACTCGACATCTCTAGCAATGATTGAACAACAATGGATAAAATCAGAGATTACTGGTCAAAACAACATGTCATGGAAATCACTAAAATACTGAAATAATACCAAGATGCCTTTGCAAGAGATTACAAATATCTAAAGGGACTAGTTCAAGAAACGAGAGAAATGAAAATTGACATAAAACTAGATTCTTAACTATTAAAAAACGTCTATATAATCTAGCACACAAATATAAATAAATTGTAAAGAAATAAATTGGTAATATGCTATATGCAGAGATTATATACCCTATATATCAATATGAGTGGGATAGTCCCATGGTGGTGCAACCAAAGAAGAAAGACCCAGCTAGACTAAGAATTTGCGTCAACTTTAGATGGCTTAATTAACTGACCCCTTCTAGATGCCTTTTGTTGATGAAATTATGAATGAATTTACTGGATATGAATGTTATTCATTCACCGATGGTTTCTTAGGATATAATAAAGTTCCCATTGTAAAGGAAGACCAACATAAAACAACTTGTGTATGCAAATTTGGATATTTTGCATATAGAGTAATGTATTTTGGTTTAAGAAACACACCTACAGTATTTTTTGAAATAGTTGTTAAATCATTCTAGGAATACTTGTACAAAACAGTGGAAGTATACTTCAAGGATTGGACGATATACTCCTTGCTCAAAGATCACATTCATTGTATTTGGCTAATGCTAGAGAGATGCCGACAAATCCAACCATCTCTTAATATTAAAAAATACATATTTGCTACACCAATAGGTATACTATTGGGACAAGTTGGTATTAAAGTTGACTTTTCCAAGATTAAGTCATCCTTGATCTCAAGCCTCTTGTAAATCCTAAGAAAGTAAGGATACTTCTTGGTCATACAGGATACTACAGAAAATTTGTAAGATATTACTCTGACATGACGTATCGACTAGAGGTGTTACTGACATGGATTCACTCATATCACCTTCATTCATGGGATATTAAAGAATGCCCCTAATTTTCACTAGATATTGATAATTAGCAGCAAAACCCCTTTTGTTGAGTCCCCCTCCCAATACATATTTCCAATTAAAAACCCCTTATTTTTACAATATATTCCCTATTTCTACTAGAAACCCCTTTTTATACCCCCCAAATACCTATAAAACCCCCATACCCTATTTCCTCCCCCTGAAAATCTATAATATATTGACTTCATTTTTCCCAATTAAAAAATCCCCTTTATGAATGAACATTATAATCTATTGCTCAACAAGGTGAATCCACATTGGCAACATTTGGGTTTACAATTGAGAGAAAATGGTGTCTTTTAATTAAGTATTTTTATTTATCTCGATTAGAGATTTGTTATTTGTCATTGTAAAGTGAGTTATTGTCAAAATATTTAAAATGTTCAATGATAAATTGAAAGTTCATATTAATGTGAACATATTTACATTTTTTTTGTCATGTTCGTATTCATATATTATAAAAATATTACACTATGATACTTGAATTTTTGTTATGATTTTTTTCAATTAGAGTTATCAATTAAACAATATATGATGTTTTTGTTATGATTTAATTTATGTTTATTATTTAAATATATAATTAAGTTTTATCTCACAACATTATATGATGAAGAGTTAATTTCCTTATTAAAAATCATGATATATATATATATGTCTGTGTGTGTGTCAAATATTACTACATTATCAAGAAACTTACAATAAATTATAATATCCATAGAACAATATGAACACAAACTATAAAAAAATCTATTACATAAACATAATACTACGAAAAACAATAAAAATATTATAAACATGATACTATGACAAATTATAGAACAATCATAAATCATAGAGTTGCCACAAATCCATCCATAATTTACAATGCAATTTGTGTTGTTTTTGCCAACTAAATAAAAACTTGGTGATTTAAAGACCCACATGATTTTGAATAGTACAAATTTATTTTAGTACATAAGCATACGATCATCATCATTTCCAACACCTAACAAAAATAAACATCATGATCATGGCATCATAAACATAAACATAAACATAAACATAACCATCCTTCTTAACAAAATCGTAAATGCACCATTGTCATTTTCATGACATTGACATAAACATACCATTATTATCATTGTCAGCATCTAAGAAACATAAAAATGAACACCGTCATCTATTTCATCATACCATCATTAACATAAAAATGAAAATAAGCATGAACGTACCATATATTCATGTCACATATTTCTTCATTTACAAAATGAGATATCATTTTGTTATTGTTATCTTTGGTTGTCTAATTATATTGTTTGTACCTTTTCATGTTATGATGGTGGAAATATAAATTTAATTACTGGATGCAGTGACGTTTAAACCATTTTAGTTGGTAAACAACCAAATATCATGTGAAATATGGTTTATGACTTGGAAGTAATTTAAGATTGTATGGAATGATTACATGCCATTGTCCAAATTATTCGTATTATATCTTCTATGTACATATAAATACACCATGAAAACAACTTAGATGATTCAATTTTAATTTATTTTTATGAAGGTAAAGCCTAACATACTCTTTCGGCTTTGAATGTGTTCTCTAATATCTATTTTATTATTGCAATAATGCTTGTATTTTATGATGTTTTTGTTATGAATAATGCTTTTGTTTTTGTATTTCATGTAACATATTTCTTCATTTACAGATTGAGATATCATTGTTTTACTATTATATTTGATTGTTTAATTATATTGTTTGTTATTTTTCATGTTATGATGGTGAAAATATAAAGTTGATTACCAGATGTAGTGACGTTTAAACCATTTCATTTGGTAAACAACCAATATGATGCAAAATATTGTTTATGACTTTGAAGTAATTTATGATTGTATGGAATGATTATATCTCATCATCTATTGTGTGTGCATGGGTGTGTGAACCACAAATTTCCCGATGACTTACGACATGCCATATTAGACTATGTGCATTTGTAGGATGGATCATATCAAAGGTTATTTACATTGCTACCATTCCCCTGTGGCATCAAGAGATAACATAGTTTGTTTGTATGTTTGAGAAGGAACTACCATCGAATTTCATGGACTTGAACATTCATCTTCTAATTCACCTAGTGGATGAAGTTGAATTATTCGAGGGGGTCTCATGTCACTGGATGTTAGTCTTCGAGAGGTACATGAAAAAATTGAAGGGGTTTGTTCAACAGAGGGAAAACCCCAAAGGGTCTATGGAAGAGGGGTAAATAGTATAAGTCATTCTATTATTCTAGTGAGAACATCAATCAAATTGATGACACACTAGGTGTTGTGTTTTGGGATGATGAACACGATGACGACAAAATGGAAAGGGAGCTATTGGAAACGAAAGGACAAGGTTCTTGATAAGGAGTAAGTCACATATATTTAAATATTTACATTTACACATTGTAACTATTCACAACAAACTTCAAAATCTCTATTGCATCCCATGTGTATTGAATGTGATTTTTTCCATGAATACAGAAGTAAATTCAGAAATTGATGCAATCAATAAATTCATTCTTTACAACGTAGAGGCAACACAGTTGTGGGTCGTATTGTATGAAGAGAAGAGGAGGAAACGAGACATTGACAGAAAATAATTTAGGCAATTGCATTGTAGGAGCATGCCTTTTCTAGATCATTTAAAAGAAAATATGTCAATGATCTGTTCCAACAGTTGGGTTGCATATCAAGTCAGAGAGAAATATGGTGCATCTGGTCATTACCCACCTAAATAGGAGGCTGCATTAAACATTGGGATCAGGTGCATAAACTCGGTAACAAAGTATTTATGTACATTTTTAACATTATAATGCAACTTTGAATTGTAACATATATACTTAATATATTAATGTTTTGGTTTTTAGACATATGCCCCCATCATTTGTTAACTTTTTGTATAGGTGCATTCGTTCCCATCTATGTGGGAATATGGAAATCATTTTTTCATCGAGGATGTTGATGGTGGGAGTGTTACACAATATTATGGAGTGGAAATTAAGTTCGACCAATCTAATCATGTTGGACACCATGATCAAAACCTAATAGGAGGGATGCTGGGTTATGTCTAAAAGATACAAAAGATCATTAAAGTGGACTTCTCATCGTTGCAATGTGTTATTTTTAGTTACAGTTGGTGGGACAAATTCAATAGCAATAATGTAAAGGAATATCGTGATAGTGGGTTGATATGTATCAACTCTAGAAAGATGTCAGATGAAATTAAGGAGCCTTATGTTTTCCAAAAACACTGCAACTAAGTTCTCTTTTACCTAGATGTGTTAGATAGAGATTGGTGGTTCATATTAAGAAATGAAACTAAATCTAAACATGTTTTTGAGAAAAACGGTGTTAGCATGACAAGCGATGAATATAATGTGGGCGAAGGAAACAAAGATTGATATGCACATGTTTTAAGTCTTCATTTACAGTTTGAGATATCATTTTGTTACTGTTATCTTTGATTGTATAATTATATTGCTTGTAATTTTTCATGTTATGATGGTGGAATTATAAAGTTGATTATTGGATGCAGTGATGTTTAAGTCATTTCAGTTGGTAAACAACCAATATGATGCGAAATATGGTTTATGACTTTGAAGTAATTTATGATTATATGGAATGATTATACGTCATTGTCCAAATTACTTGTATTATGTCGTCTATATACATATAAATACACCATGAAAACAACTTACATGATTCAATTTTAATTTATTTTTGTGAAAGTAAAGGCTAACATATTCTTTTGACCTTGAATGTGTTCTCTAATATATATTTTAATATTGCAATAATGCTTGTATTTTATGATGTTTTTGTTATGAATAATGTTAAGGATTATAATTGCATTAATTTATGGAAATTTTGTTATATTAATATAATGTTTTTTTATTATATTATTAGGCTAAGTTCAATTAATTTATGGTCTTGATAGAATGATTTATTTTATATTCTTTATAACAACGTAATCTAAAGGAAAAGTTAAGGTGCTTTGCAATGACTTGATTTATGGCCTTGATAACAATGCAATTTACAAGAAAATTTAAGGTGGTCTCTAATTTCTCCATCAATATTTGAATGTTTGTATTTCATGATGTTTTTCTTATAAATTTTAATTCTAAGAATTATAATTGCATTAATTTATGACACTTTTTTTATAATGTTTGCAAAAAATATTAATGAAAAAATACAGAAACCAAACCGACTTTTATGGATAAAGGTGTAGGTATGGAACATTCTTTAAGAGAAAAAAATGGCTTTAAGTAAATATGTTATATTAATTAAGTTGGATTGAATTTTTGAATCTCTATATTTCTAGGAGATTGAAATCCATCATATAATTGGTTGAGAAAATAAGGATGTATTATACGAAGCAGTTAACAAATTAGGTGTATGTTTAATATTTATTCATGACTTTATTTTATGGTTTGTAAATAAGTACATAGTTTTGATTTATATATTAAAGGCATGGTTTTATATTTCACTAAAATTATTTGATATATTTTTTGATATAAAAAAATGATTATATTTTATTAATTAATGCAAAATTTTAATAACACAATCTTATGTTAATATAATAGTTAATATAACTAATATGAATCTATACTATTTTAGAAATTAGATATATTCATTGACAAACTCAAATTTAATGAATATTTGATATCTTAAATTTTGCATAGTTTTTATATTTTATTCAATTCAAAAATATTTTAATGTTATTAAATAAAATCTGCAAAAATTAATATTAGCAAAGTTGTACAACCGTCCTTTAAAAATAATAACATTATTACATTAAAAATAAACACCATCATATATGTCATCATACCATCATTAATATAAAACCAAAAATAAGCATGAACTTACCATCATAAACATTACGTCACATATTCATGTAACATATACTGCAACTAACATATTTAAACATCAATATCTAACACACATAACTAATAATACTCATAAACATAATTAAATTTCCATGATAATCCTTTTCACCACATAAATAATTAAATATCAACATAAACATGAAAAATGAAGTATATATATATATATATATATATATATATATATATATATATAAACATATACAATATAAAAGTCATGATATAATATCTAAAAAATAATAATATATCTCCAGTGCAATAATTCCTACGACATATCTGTTCCACCTCCACCAACATAGGAATTATCAATATCTCTCCTACCATATTATATGCATCATCACCTCCACAAATAGAGCCAGAGAAAATATCATCACATTTGCTAGTAGATACAGAGGCATTAGTACCCATACCAGAAAGAAAAAGAGGTCTGAGAGGAGAAAGGATAGGTACATCAAGAATAAGTGTATGACCATGTCTGAGCATCTCTAAAATATCAGTGGGTGCAATAGGATTTGATGGATGGTCAGTTCGATGAATAGGGTCGAAGTTTTTGCAAGCACAAGTAGAAAAGATGATGTGAAGCAGGATCAAATGGATAGTCGAGTATACGTATAGCACTAGATGATGACGAAGGTGGAGGAGGAGGTGGATGAGACATCGAAGGTGGAGGGGGAGGAGGTGGATGAGATGTTGAAGGTGGAGGGGGAGGAGGTGGAGACTTATGATGATGTGAAAAGGATGAAATCAACTGAAATTATGCACCGACAACATGATGCATCAATAAAATCATATGATGAGGAATAATCCTCCATATCTATGTAAGCTCGGGGTCATCATGAATATCCTATGACCATACAAGTTGTACACTTACATCCAGAAACAATATGGTCAACCTATATACCACATCCTGTATATATCTATCCCCAAGCCTACGTGGATAGTGGTCAGGATGTCTACCAACCACCTCATGTGGGTTGAACTGATCCTGCTCCTCCATATCCTCATCATCATGAGCGGGAGAAGGAGACCCAACTTGTGCATCAAATGTGTCAATATCTGCAAAATATACAGTACAGAATAATAATTAAACAATTTTATTAAAAAATTTAATATTTATAACATATTTCATTTGTATTAAGTAAAAACATAATAAAATGAAACTATAGTAATTTAAACATAACATTAATATTACATTTTTCATCAAGTGGCTCATCCATTGTGAAGAAGATATTTGGGAATCCGCTCCAATCCATGTTAGCATATGGATATGGAACCATGTCAAGTGCACGGTCATCCTCACTAACCAACACATCCAGCACATCTGAGGTGATCCTGTTGCACCTGAAAAATACAATGTTTCCTAACTACCCTTCAAAGAGCCTGGTTTGAGATTGCTCTGGTGACTTTTTTCCATCCTTGGGGAGACCAACGCTTTTACCCTGTTTTGACAGAGTGTCATTGGTGCACTGTCCATTTGAAAAAAGAGTGTCGGCACCTTTTATATCTTGACAATTGGCACCATCGGTGCTCTTTCCTTGTGAGAAAAAAGCTTCAACTCATTTTCACCTTAAGCCAAAAGCACTGGTGGACTTAAAACATGAAAGAAGAAGAATATGGAAGCTTCCATGAGAAAAAATTCATGGATTTGGTTCCTACAATATAGGGAGATGTGGCATTCTCCTTCCTCACCTGTAGGCATCATCCCCTATCAGTTTCCTAAGTGAATCTCATCTCATTTGGCCTATAAATGAATCCTTCATGGAGGGAGTGAAGGACACCAAAGAAAGCACCCTTATGATGTTGGACTGAGATCTAGTTTAGAAGCAAGTTTGAGTGAGTCTATATGTGAATATATTGTTGTGAGTGAGGAGTGTTGTAATTCCATTGTGGAAGACAAAGTTGGCAACATCAAGGCTTTGGTTGTAGCTTTACCTTCTCTATTCATTAATACAAAAGTGTTTCCCTTTCCCATACTTAATTGGTGTCAATATCAATTAAATATTGTTAGATTCCTTTATCAATAGCATAATTGTTAATTTGTCATGTTTCTCTCATCTTGTTTTATTTTATTTTGATCTTTCTTTATAGGTACTGAAGATTGCATGCAGAACATTGGAACAACGACAAAAGCATCCATATCTGAGGTATGAGAGTGGTTTTATGTTGATTAAATTAACTATCTAGGGAAAGGATATGCTACTGTGGTTTTTTGTTCTGTGCTTTCATCATACAAGGTAGAGGGACAAGCAGTGCCCAAATCAATTGCAGAATTCCTTGAAACACATCCTAGTAGGGAACTTAGGTTTCCCCCTCTCAGGAATCATATATCCGCACATTCCCATACACACCTTAGTCATCAACCTATGAGGTAGGAGGTCAAATGATGTCTTGGTGGCTGAAAGCCTCTAAAAAAATAAACAAAAGATCTATAAACTGAAAGGGAATTTGGAGCTCTCGTAAATCACTGCATGTCATCTATCTAAAGCATAACAAAACTGTTGCAAAAAAATGGCAGAACACCTAATGCATCTAGGTCTCCTCACTAAATATTCAACATAATACCATAAGGGGAAACTAATGTCCTTCCCATCATAAGTGGAGTGTTCCAGTGTCATAAGGAGAAGAGAGAGGCACCTAAAATCGTCTCAACCAAAATCATATATTTGAAGCTACCCACTACTCACCTAAAAATCAGATGCATGGATGACTGCATCACTGATATATCTCTAAGATTAATCTAGTTGATTATTTGATACAACACCAGCTAGGACATTGAGGAACCGGGGTAAATCCTCACTTCTCCTAGATATCCCAGTAATGAAATAAGTATCATCTTCAATGGGTTGGAACCACTTACCACCACCAACATAGAATGCCTTACTATGACGATCCCAACATCGGATCAACTAACATAATAATGGATTGTTTCCCTTAAGGGATGTAGCCTCCTAATAGAACTTCAAGAGTCCAAAAATACTCAAAGAATATTCGGTATAAGTAGTAATGGGGAAAGGGCACAAATCCATCTCCCTCTCCTAACCTCCCAATATCTGACCATGTTATATTGGCCAACCTGCTCACAGTCCTATTGAGTAGCATGTCATCGCCCATGTATTTGTATTACATATTCCATACAGTTAAAATAATATGTAGTAACTCAAACAATATTTTTTTTTTGAAAAAACATAAGAACTTACAATTGGTGCTCCATAATAATATAAGCGCACTATACACAATTATTTATCTTCAAACATGCATCGACTACGGTTGTTTTCCACAATAATACCTCACCAATGATATATTTAACATTATTAAAATTGATCAAAGCAGTGTGTTAAATATCCGACGCATCACTATAGTTTGTAATATTGAAATAATGGTGTGCCTAAACCATATAAACGTACTAGTGCATCTCACTTTATAATAGCACCATTAATGGTTTTTGATAAATTTAATTCTGGTGCACCCATTTCATGTTAGAGCACCATCATCAGTACACAGACATAGAATGGATGCACCAGCATTAAATCTGTCTAAAATGGTTAATGAATACGTTTCCAATGCATTCAGTTCAAGTAAGAACAACGTCAATGATGTGTTTACTTCAACCAAATCCATCATTTATGAACAAATTTTATATAAATTAAAAAAAAAATCACAGTGTGCTTAATAAAATTAATAGCACTAACAATGGTGCGCTCCATTTCCATAGACACCGTATCATTTTATTGTTTCTCATACTATGTTAACCAATGTGTTCATTATATTAAAATGCATTGTTAAGTTGTGCACATATTTTTGGTGCGCCGCCCAAGCCATGTCAAAGAACCAAAACCAATGTCATAACATGACCTAGGTGCATTGGATAATTTTCATGTCCCCAATTAAATAATTTCCAAATAAGACATTTTGCAAATAATGTTTCACCAACCTACTAGTTCCCTAGGTTGAGATGGAGACATAAACTTTGTAATAAGGGGCTATGGGACCCAAAAGGAATTTATTTTACCATATTCACATTTAAATGGGTCACATAAATGATAAATGATAATAAAATAATGTGGCATAGGTTCATGAAGACACTTGGAAGCATGTGGAGCCTTTGGGTGACTAGATTCCCCGCACACTTGGCATGATATTCATCCAAATTCGAACACATGGGTAATGTAAAATTATTGGATGGTGATGTGGTGTCAAATATCATATAATGATACAATGAATTCAAATTGGTAAAGGAGTTTAAATCCCATGAAAGACGAAGATACGATAAGACAAGGTGTGCCACTTGAAAGGAGATTTTATGCACTCTATGACAATAAATGATGGAATATTCTATGAAAAGTATGAAAAATTCTCACCTGATTTCTGACATATGAAAAATATGAAATGATAGGGATAAAAATAGACACCAAGAGGTCTAATTTTTTAGTAGAGGAAACCATTCGAATTAGGGAAAGAATTGGAGCATGAAGAGGAAGCCAAGTGTCATGAGAGTTACTAAACCACTAATATGAGTTGGAGGAATCCCATGGAGGGAAATTAGACCTTAGGAGGCCTCATGAAGTTAATAAAATTATATAATGAGTAATTATAATATATTTTTATCATTTTTTAATTGGCCTTTCACATTTTAGAGAGATTTTTCTTGTCCATTGCACGGTCAGTGTTCACTCTCCCTGCTTGTGAACCAATTTCGAGGGAGTTGGATTCCTTTCCAAGTAGGTTTATGGAGACCATTAAAAAATATCATGGGATATTAATGAATAAGTTATATTTTCAGTTTTAAGTTACATACAATCGAATTTTCATCTATCTCCACATTCTCTCCTTCCTTCTTCTCCATTCCCCCATGCTCTCATTTGATGGCGCACTTGTTGGAGTGATTCTTGCGCCTTGACGATGATGGTTGATGACCAAGATTTTATTTATGATGTATGGATATGTAATATCATATCCATATTCTCTGAAATTATAAATACCTGAAATACATGTATGAAAGGCTCGCATTCCCCATGCTCTTGAATAACTAGTTTTCGTGGATTTGGCTTCAATATTGAAGTAGCTTTATATCATATTTGTATGAGGAAATTTATATGAGTTTTGTGATGATGGGGAACAAATATATGATGTATGGCTCTGTAATATGATTTAAACATTCCCAAAAGTCTAAATATCAGAAATACATGTATGAAGATCTTGCATACTCATGCCCAGCTTGTATCACTAGTCTTCATGGATTTTAGCTTCAATCTTGAAATAGTTTTATACCATATTTGTATGAGAGATATTATATGATTTTGAGGATGTTGTGACAGAAATATATGATTTATTACTCTTTAATTTAATTTCCATATACTCTGTGGTCTGAAATCCAAGAAACTCATTTGTGAAAAGCTTGCATTCCCATGCCATTGAATCACTAGTTTCCACGACTTTGGCTTCAATCTTGAAGGAGTCTTGTATCAGATTTATATGCGGGATATTATCTGAGTTTGATGATTTTTTTATAGCCATATACGATGTTTTACTCTTTAATTTCATGTATCTATTCTTTGTGGGTCTAAATCCAATAAATCCATATGTGAAACTCTTGCAATTGCATGCTACTAATTCACTAGTTTTCATGTATTTGACTCCCATACTGAATGAGTTGTATACCAGACTTGTATGAAGGTATTTATATGTTGTTTAATAATATTTGGTAATCCATTTGTATTATTTATATGTTACCTATATTTCACATCCTGATATGAACCTTTAAGTCTACCTTTCATATGTCAAAATCGAGCTAGTTATGCAATTTCCCCATAAGAAATTTCATTGAAAGTTATCAAACAAATGTGGAAATCTATAGTTAGTTTTCAGAACTAATAACAATTTTTAATTAAATTCCATTAGTTATTGTATAAGTCCCCATAATATTCTTACAAATTTGTGAGGTTCGTACACGATTTGGGAAGCCTAGTTGGCCTACACCCTAGGGGGAATTTCATCACAATTTCCAAGTAATTTTTAGCATTTTTTTCATCATCCCCAAATACGTTTATAGAGGTATAAAGTATGTTACAAAGTATACATAAATATCCTTTGTTTTTTTTAAGACTCACCATACCATATCCTTTCAAATTCGGAACCATTTGGTGAAAGTTTGAACCCTCTAGAGTCATGACTAGTTAAGCTCGAATTATGCCCAATTTGTGCATTTCTCCAAAATTATGAAAAAAGGGAAATTAAAAGTGGTATCATAGCATGTTATTGGAACCTATTTAAGTTATTTCTGATAAGGATGAATTTTAAAAACTCATAAGTCATATGTTGATGATATGACCAAGCAAATCATGCAAGCATTCAAATTGATGGATAACCAAGTTAGGGCTAAGCTGGAAGCAGGCGGTAGTGGAATTTTCCCTAATAGAAAGACACATAAGATAATTCATTTTTATGAATTTTATGATTGGTTTAATGGATATATGCACAAGGATGAAAATGGGAGATCATTAAGGAACAATCGACAATCAACAAGTATGGAGGAGACCAAGGATCCACCATGTTTTGTGGCTGGTGAAACAGAAAAAACATTACATTAAGAGGATCAAAATTCACTCCAAAGTGACTTTGAAAAAGATGAGGAAACATCACATGAGAACGAAAAATAGTCCCTTTAAACTATATAATATCATTCCGAGACACATTCTATTGTGGACAAGGACCAAAGGGAATCTACTAATGGATGCTTGAAGTGTGAAGGAGTGCCTATTGATGGGGTTCTCACAGCTCTATGTTGGTGACATAGAGATAAGATTGGAAAATTTTTCTGCATTGAAAATTTATCATAAGCATGAATATGAATACCTTGTGACATATAATGAAGAACCAATATCAACTTCCCCATTACCACTTGAGCTTCAAGAAGTTGATCAAATCAAGCAAACAGAAGAAGAGGAGGTTTGGTCTCATGAACCATCCTCATTGAAGGGTCTTTGAATATGAGTGAAAGGGATATCCATGAGGACCTTAGTATATTCCATGACACTCAATAATTGGTATCAAACTCTTGTTGGAAATTTTCTTCATTGGAGGATCCATCCTTCCTTGAATACATGGAGAAGATTCAAAGAGCAATGTGCAACATCAAAGGTAATTTCATGTCTTTTCTTTTTGATAGAATCAATGTGATTGAGATTAGTGAATGGTTACATGAATCCTACTTGAATAATAATGAAGATATTCATAAACTCAAAATTTAAAATGAGCAACTTCTTGAGAGGTTGCAAAATACTTGGTTTTCCTCCTATGTTTTAGATTGTCATATGGTATATTTATTGGAGGATTCTCATGACATGATGGATCATGAGAAACATGAAAAATTGCAGGTTCTTGATGTGTTTGAATATTATCTTTATGAGATCCAATCAATTTTTGTGGTGGAAGAGGAACTTGATTTGCCTCTTGAAAATGGTTACACACTTTTTAAAGAAGTGCATGATTCCAACACCTTAGAACCAACCCATGAGGAATTTTTTGCATTTTTAAGGAAGGTGCATACTCCTACCCATATGGATACTTCACATGATGGAAATTTTTCACTTTCTGATCATTTGGATGAGTTGGTTCTTTCTCTTACATCCTACACTTCTAAATTTTGTAGCATTCATCTTAATGAAGTATGGGTGAAAGGTTTCTTTTTTATAGTGCCACATGAAGAGTATGGAATTTATATCTATCCTTTTGATGATGATATGATTAGAGAACCATATTATTTACATTTGCAACATCATCCCTTGTTACATTATGATGATACACATCTACATGGATGCACCTATGGTATTCACTTGAGTCACTTGGAGACTCATGATTTTCCTTGATCCTTGCCTAGTCCATTAGATGTTGGAGGAAATCCATCCCACACTTGGGTGAAGAGATATATGATTGAAGAAATTTATTATTGGTAGAAACATCCTTTGTTATTTCATTCAGATATACATATTCATGGGTGTATTGATGAGACTCCTTGGAGCAACTTGATGTCTTCATGTTTCCTTTGCTCCTTATTTGGTTCATATTTTGGTGGAGGTTCTTCATTCACTTATTGAATGAAAGAACACATGGCTGATTATTATTTTGATGAATCTTACATTATTTTGAAGTACCATTATAGGACATTGTATCCTAACCTATGTCATTGGAGACGATCCGATATAATACTTGATGCTTGTGTGTATGGGACACATGATGATATACTTACTTGGATGTACAAGCACTTTCATGATTCTTTGATGAGGTACCTTCTTGATGTACATTTGTATGATGTTGTTATGTACTTTCATGATATATATTTTTCACTCGTGATGTTTGTAAGGGTGAAATACAAGAAATGGGATCCTGGAATTGCTTCGTTTCATCTCACTTGGAGTAGCAGTTTGATTGTTGGTTTGAGAAAGCAAACCAACCTTCAGTTGTTTGAGTTCATCTTTGTAGAGAAATGTTCCAGTTTCCTATGTGGGATACCTTTTTAGAGATGGATTCAATTTTCACAAGATTGGTGTTCATGTCATTTCATCATAGGCATTTCACACCATGCATGTATCAGGATCATATGGAACCCTAGGATCATTTTTTGTCTTGTTGGTTTCAATTTTGGGGGCAAGAAGTAGCATTGGATATTTAGTCACCACTTGAGAAGATGATTGTAATAAGAGTAGTGCAGCAGAAAGCATGGTGGTTCCTCTCTAAAATTTTCTTGGAATTTTAAGAAACTCAAAGTTTGGTAACTCGGTACCAACTTAGAATAATTATACAGAAGCAAAAAGGGGTGAAAGTTCTGAAAATGTTTCCAAAATATGGAGGTAAATATTATTTGTCCAAATTTGGTTTTTTTGGCTTTGATTAATCCTTTTGGTGTTAGTGGTGAGGTTACATAATATATTTATATGCACAATCCACGTATCTTTACTTTTGGGAACACAAAATTGTAGTACGAGTGCCACTACTAAAATTGCAGCTACAGAAAATTAATGAGTAGAACCATAACAAAGCACTTGGTGCAAAGGAAGGAGTGCCAAATGAGGATTCAACTTGGGGATATTAAAAAATATTGCAGCATACAAACTTGGAATTTATTGAGGACAAAAAATCTCAAGTGGGGAGGATTTCCATGTCCCCAATTAAATAATTTCCAAATAATACTATTTTCAAATAATGTTTCACCAACCTACTAGTTCATGAGGTTGAGATGGAGACATCAATTTTGTGATAAGGGGCTATGGGATCCAAAAGGAATTTATTTTACCATATTCACATTTAAATGGGTCACATAAATGATAAATGATAATAAAATAATGTTGCATGGGTTCATGAAGACACTTGAAAGCTTGTGGATCCTTTGGGTGACTAGATTCCCTGCACACTTGGCATGATATTCATCCCAATTATAACACATCGGTAATGTAAAATTATTGGATGGTGATGTGGTGTCAAATATCATATAACGAGACAAGCAATTTGAATTGGTAAATGAGGGTAACTCCACGGGGTCTTCACTTAGATAAATGATGTCATAGCGCCTTCGTTCATGGGATATTAAAGAATACCCCTAATGTCACTAGATATTGGTAATTAATTACAATAATCATTTTGTTGATCCCCCCTCACAATACATATTTCCAATTAAAAAAACCCTATTTTTACAATATATTCCTTATTTTTACTATAAACCCCTTTTTATACCCCCCAATACCTATAAACCCCCCATATGCTATTCCTCGCCCCCCAATACCTACAATATATTGACCTTATTTTTCAGAATTAAAACCCCGATTTATGAATGATCATCAAGGTGAATCCCCCGTGGGTAATTCCCATGGAAGAGGAAGAGACTAGAAGACAAGGTGTGCCACTTGGAAGGATATTCTACGCACTCTATGACAACAAATGATGGAAGATTTTGTGACAAGTATGGAAAATTTAGACCTGATTGTTGACATATGAAAAATATGACATGGAAGGGATAAAAATATCTACCAATAGGTCTAATTTGGCAGTTAGAGGAAACCATTTGAATTGGGGAAAGAATTGGAGCATGAAGAGGAAGACAAGTGTCATGGGAGTTATTAAACCACTAAGATGAGTTGAAGGAATCCCGTGGAGGGAAATTATAACTTAGGAGGATTCATGAATTTAATAAAAGAATTTAATGAGGAAGGATAATATATTTTGATCATTTTTTAATTTTCCTTTGGTGTTTTGGAGAGATTTTTCTTGTCCATTCCACAATGAGTGTTCAGTCTCCCTGCTTGTGAACAAATTTCAAGGGAGTTGGATTCCTTTCCAAGTTGGTTGATGGAGAGGAAATTCATACATTTCATGGGATATTAATGAAGGATTTTTACTTTTAGGTTGAATTTCCATACATTTGAATCCTCATCTATCTCCACATTCTCTCATTCCTTCTTCTCCATTCCCCCACACTCTCATTTGATGGCACGCTTGTTGGAGTGATTCTTTCGTCTTGTTGAGGATGGTTGATGCCAAATATTTGATTTATGATGTATGACTATATAATATTATCTCAATATTCTCTATAAGTCAAAATATCATAAATACATATATGAAAGGCTCACATTCCCCATGCTCTTGAATAACTAGTTTTCATGGATTTGGCTTCAATATTGAAATAGCTTTATATCATATTTGTATGATGCCATTTATATGATTTTTATGATTATGGGGAATAAATATATGATGTATGTCTCTGTAATATTATGTACACGTGTTCTGTAATTCAAAATATCACAAATATGTGTATAAAGAGCTTGCATACTCATGCCCTTGTATCACTAGTCTTCATGGATTTTGGCTTCAATCTTGAAGTAGTTTTATACCATATTTTCATGAGAGATATTATGTGAGTTTGATGATGTTGTGAAAACAATATATTATGTATTACTCTATAATTTAATTTCCATATCCTCCGTGGGCCGAAATCCAAGAAACTCATGTGTGAAAATCTTGCATTCTCATGTCATTGAATCACTAGTTTCCACAACTTGGCTTCAATCTTGAAGGAGTCTTGTATCATATTTGTATGAGGGATGTTCTCTGAGTTTGACGATGTTGTTACATCCATATATGATGTGTTAATATATAATTTCATTTTTCTATGCTCAGTGGGTCGAAATCCAATAAATCCATATGTGAAACTCTTGCAATTCCATGCTACTAATTCACTAGTTTTCATGTATTTCACTCCCATACTGAATGAGTTGTATACCAGACTTGTATGAAGGGATTTCTATGGTGTTTAGTACTATTTTGGAATCCATTTGTATTCTTTATATGATCCCTATATGTCACATTCTGATATGAACCTTTAATTCTACCTTTCATATGTCAAAATCAAGCTAGTTATGCAATTTCCCCATAAGCAATTTCACTGAAAGTTATCAAACGAATGTGGAAATCTATAAGTAGTTTGCAGAAATAATAACTATGTGTAATAAAAATACATGAGTTATTATATCATTCCCCATATTCTTCTTACAAATTTTTTAGGTTCGTACATGAGTTGGGCATCCCAATTGGCCTACACCCCAGGGGGAATTTCATCACAATTTCCTAGTAATTTTTAGTTTTTTTGTCATCAGCCCCAAATAAGGTTTTAGAGGTATAAAGTATGATAAAAAGTATCCATAAACCACCTTGGTATTCTTTAAGACTCACCATACCATCTCCTTTCAAATTCGGGACCATTTGGTGAAAGTTGGAACCCTCTAGAGTCATGACTAGTTAAACCCAAATTATGCCCAATTTGTGCATTTCTCCAAAATTCCTAAAAGAGGACATAACAATAATTTAGTTGTTTTTTTTAATTATTTATTTTTTATGCTATTTATTTTATATTTTCTATTAAATATTTTGGGTTAGCAGTGCATTCGATTCATTCAGTTCGCACCATAAATGGTGCGCCCTGCAAAAATTTACAGGACGCATCGGTGTGTGGTGTGAGCCGAATGACTCGAATGCACCATGCACAATTTTTTATTTAAAAAAAATAGAAAATAAAGGCTTCAATCAAAAAAATAATTTGCTAAAAAATGAAATTATGTGTTTATAAACAACTTATTTGTTGAATGACTCTTCGAGGAGAAATCTTGGCGATGTATGGAAAATTTAAAATTTTGACCACCATTTGTGAAAATTCAAACGAATAGAAACAACCAAACAGTTGAAGATTGTTGGCATATGGACCATGGATGTCAAGCCATCCAAGCAACTAGGATTTTGCACCAATGCTCTTGGGGGGAAACACACTGAATTTTACGACGCGTGTTGTTTTTTATTAAACCTAGTTTTAATGTGTTTCAGATGAAGTGCGCGGGTGAGTGCCTATAAACCCAACACACTGGAGAATAGGGTTTTAACAAATTTGACAGGTTTTCTGGCCTATTTTAATGTTAAAACCCAATGCATTTGAATACTATAAGTGCATCGGTTCTTTTATTATAAAGACCCATGATTAAGAAGAGTTTGCAAATTCAATTTAAATGAATTTATTATAAATACACATCATATAGCGGAATGTGGTGCATTAAATTACTATACACACACTGGTGCATTTTGTGTTATCATGAGCACTAGTATTAGATTTCTTAGTAAAATATGAATTGAAATAACAATGTGTTTAAGTGTATTAAATGCATCACATAGTGACACATCAAGCGCACCGGTGCATTAAATACCTGTAAACACACCACGTAACATTTTTCTAACTAGCACAAGTTTTGAAATTAAATTTTCACTGATTTATATTTTTCCTCCATTTTGGTACAAATTTAAATGAATTTATTATAAAGACGCGTCATATAGAGGAATGCAGTGCATTTATGTATTTTACACACAGGTGTGTTTGGTGTTATCATGAACACCGATATTAGATTTCTTCGTAAAAAATAAATTTAATTAACTGTGTGTTTAAGTGTATTTAACGCATCGACTAGTGACACATAAGTGCACCGGTGCGCTTAATACACATAAAAACTTTGGGAAACATTTTGTAATTAACACGTGCTTTTAAATGAAATTTTTGTTTATATTTTTCCTCCATTTCGGTACAATATCATCTACTCTGCACTGGTGGAACATTGTATGTAACACACCAGTGCGTGTGCATAGAAAACACACTAATTGAAAAAATACCTGCTAAAAGCTTTGCTCGTTCACCTCCGCTAATAACCTCCACTATAAACAAATGTTCGACCTTGTTTTTAATGGGACTCCGTTATAACCTACGCTAGAGGACCTTTTCCTTGTAGTGTCCACTACCTCAACTGACCCCAGTGCATCGAAGAACTCCAAAATGTATCCAAGTTTATGAAAGTGTCATTAGTTCTCTTAAATGTGATTTATCTAAATGTACTATTGCTAGTACCATATTGACAAATAATTAATAATTGCGTTCATTCAAAATGTGATGTTTACAAACGTAGGTTATTTTTATCTTTGTTAAAATGTAGATATTTTATTGTTGTTAGAAAACAATTAGGCATCAAGGTAATAAACAAATCTTGTCAAAGTAGTCATATTGTTAAAAGCTTAGTAGATTCTTTTAGCACAATTGGTAATAAAATTCGTTCTAAAGATAGTAATGCAGCTCGTCGTGTATTGTCACAAGCAATTGTAACAATAAAACAATAAATATTCATTTATTGAAGCCTTCATCTAAAATTGTTAAGTTGAATGTCAAGACACTATGCAGGTATTGTATAAGAAGAGAACATATTTACACAATTAGCTAGACATATTTGTGTACCTTCATTGGTAGGTTGCCACATTCAGATAGGAAACTAATCGACGCAATTAAAGGAATAGTGCATAGTTTTTGGCATGATAATGCGAGGCCTTCTTCAAACCAAAAGGATGTACTAAAAATGAGAAAGGGTTCTAGAGAATGTGAAACACACAGTAAACACCTTCTCGACACAACACAAACATAATTATATGAGATATTCAAGAATGAACACGAGGAGTTGAACTTGGTCCAAATATCTTTTGAGAAGTGCAACCCTTGGTATGCCCGGATAAACACACTTTGTAGCACTTGTTTTTGTAGATACCATGTAGAATATACTTATTATTATGACACATTTGTATATATTCAGCATGTTTTTCATACTTACCATGTGCAGGATTGCTCAATGTTAATACCACCAAATTTATCAAGAGACTTCATTCATAGCATCTTGTGTAATAAGGCAGAGGGGAAAACATATTATGCAGAAACATGTTTAGATGGTACATGCTCCAGGTGTGGTATAATGGCTTTATTGAACCAATGCATTCTTGAGAGTGAAGATCACAATTTCAGAAAAAATATGGTGGACATGAAAATATTCAAATACATCACTTATGATGTAGGATTTTTAAAAGAAAGAAAAAATATACAGTTGCTGACATCTCAAGTGAGTAAATTTCTCTAATTTTTAATTTAATTTCTTAGTCAAACTTTACATATAAACATAACTAATGACGAGATCATTTTTTTCCACCACCTCAAGTTTCCCTTTCATTAAGGATTCTTTTAAAGGGACACAACAATATGTTCAACATGTCCACCTGGATCGATGGAAAGATGAGTAGTTTGGAATTTTCATAGATACATTTCCCCTTGGTACTATATTCTTGATGGTTGATTTTGTTGAGAACTAAACCATCCAACCCCAAAATGAGATTCAAAGTCAATATTACCATTCCTATCAAGTCTCCGTGATGGTCCACATCACATATAGGGATGGTCCAGATAGTGCTAAAGATAAACAAGACATATTGAAGGAATATAAGTTCTACATAACTTATGATAGGTGTCATGGATTCCATTATGTATGAAATTATTTCCACATGTTCTATGATCAGTTGAAAGAGAGAAACATACAAATAGAGTTTCATTATATTTGGTTCGATGGATGTGCTGGTTAGTTAAAAAAATCCTGCATATTTCAATGGTTGTGTTCATTGCACAAAAAATACAAAGTGTCACATACATGGAACTCTTTTTATATTGGACATGGTAAAGGAGAGCATGATGGATTCGAATCATGTGTCAAAACAACCCTACGTAGGGAGGAATTGAAATCATATACAAATTTTCATATTAAAGATGCCAAGTCTATAGTCAAGTGGTGCACATGAGTAATGGGAGAAGGATCAAGAGTATGAGTGAAATCAGTAAGGAAAAGAGACATGTAAAGATTTTTTTGGGAGGTGGTCAAGGTTGATCACTCACATTGGTGGAAATGTAAGAGTGTACTTGGGACTCATGGTTTTCACTTAGTTGGAAGCTCTGACAACCCCATATTTGAAATATGGTCCCACAAATTTGCTTTCTTCTGCCCCCCATGTAGCATTGGTGATTAGGATGGGTGTGAATCATCGTACTCATTTCATGCATGGGATAGTGTGTCACTTTCACTTGATCAATGTGCAATTGTTGAATTAACCCCATTGGAGGTACACCAATCATCCATTTCTCCGTATTTTGATCATGTCTCATATATTGTACAACCTGGTACGATACAACCTTATCTTAAATCTAGAATTTTAATATTACATGCACATATTTCCATATTAAATTTTTAAAGTACATTAATGATCTATATTGTTAAGATTGTGTGTTATATTTTGTAGGGAACATATATGCAGTTGTTTCCCCAAGAGATAATTCATGGGGTGGGGACTATTGGTTAGCACATTGTCTAGAGGGAAATAAAACCCTTAATATATTGATAACTAACACTAAAGAAAATAACTTTCCAATTTGATTGATGTTTTTAAAAGGGGAATACTTGACAAGACAAAAATCCTAGAAAGAATGGTGGATATGTTTATATTGATTACAAATCCGGTGCAAGTGTATATCACTTTACTAACTTGATCATTGGTACAAACATACAATTACAAATGATGCCTAGAAGAAACTCTTTAAGGGTACAATACTTCCTCCCAGACGACGAGCACAAGAAACTGCTAGAGACCATCAAAATTAGAGATGATCCAGAGGGTTTGGTTGTATGATGATTTAAAGGTATGTTGACATGTTGGAGTATGTTGATAGATAAGGTATGTTATTGAAGAGTTATTTCATTAATTTATTTCTAATGCAAGTTAATTAATGTTTTTGACAATTGTTATTTTCAATCTAATGTATTATCATACTACCTATACCATGCTTTTGTAGTCCAAGGTTCTACAATGAATCTAGAGATAGAACACATGAAGGATAAAACAAGAACCTGATGTCTTTAGGCACCACCACAAAAAGCTTGGGAATTTGTAAATTTATATTCGTAAATTTCTATTCTAGTATTCATATAGATGATGGATGAAATTGCATAAATGGATTAAATTATGTTGTTATCACATTGTTATGCAACATATATAAGGGATCATCAAAAACTAACCATGCTTTGTACATGTATCTCTATCCAACATAAAAACCCAACATGCTTTGGACATGTAGATATACATGACTTGAAACCCTAGTGCAAGCTATGACACACATTACCAAATTCATTCTAAAGCTACCTGACCTAAAATTAATTTCAATTTGGTGGTTGATGACTTTGTTGAACCCCTAACAAAAAATAAACCAAATATCTCATCAGGAGGCATGAAAACCTAACATGCCTTGTACATGTTTTGATAGAGTTCTCTAGTAGTTTTCACACTTCATTAGAGTGCTCGTCCTTATCAACCTCTGCAACTTTAATATTGTTGCCAATATTTGTGTATTCATAAATAATTAAATTATCAAATAAAAATATATATCCTTCATATTCTTCTCTCTTCATTATCTTGCAACTTGCCACTATTGTATTTGCAACCCTTCAAATTCTTCATTGTTTTCTACAACCTATTCATAGGTTGTGATTTATTTCCTTTCTTGATTTTTCTATAAATCTCTTGATTTCTTCTTCAATTACATGATTTAAGATGTTGCACCCTCCTTGAAATTTCCTTTTGCATGTTTACAACAAATCCATTGACTTCTTCTTCATCAGTATCAACAACAAGGTTGATTCTTCCTATCTACTTGCATATTTATAAATATAAAACTAATTAATTAAATCCATTTCCCTTATGGGGATGTTATCTAGGTACACTCCATTATCAAGCTCATAATTATGATTTCATCCTTCTAATTCTCTAAATTTGCAACAATATCGTTAATATCATTATAGTACATTTAGGGACATGATGTTCCCCATCACAACTCTTCATCTTTTTTCATATCTTTTCCTTGGGGATCTCCTTCCACCTACTTCACATATAGTTTACATTCCACCTAGGGGAAAATCTCTTTCGTGGGTCCATCGCCTAGTGCTCATCTTATGTAGTGATCTCTGGAACTAGGGTCTTTTTCCCGAGTAAGAGACTATACAATTTAGCATGATTAGGGAAATTTCTGAAAATCCTCGACATTGGGACAGTCGGTCATGTGTCCATGTGCAACATGCCCAAACACACACGCATGAGCTTGTAGAACTCAAATTTGATTCATGGTTTTAAAGCTTTTATGCCCTCATCATAGATTCACCAAATGTCCCTAAAAGGATTAAGTAGGAAACTATAATGTACGAAATAGAGAGTTTGTCACACTAGGTAAAAGATACAATGAAAACAAAGATATACTATTCGAATACTAGACTAGGATGTACTGAAGTTTCAACTGGATGTGTGGGTACTCCAATTGATTCATGGTTGTAAGGGATCAAGCGAAGGACGTCATTCAGCCAGAATACAGATATTTAGCTGGAACTAAGATCAGAGGGGGATCCCTCAGAAGATTACTAATAATATATTCACAAGAAAATGCCAAATTTAACAAGGAATTAAAATGAAATTGGTTCGAAGCAATTACTAGCAGAGTAGGGATTGAGATATGAAAACTCTTAACTCAAAATCCTTTTCATTGGGCATGGAGTCAGAAAGAAATGCTTTAAAAACTGATTTAGACACAATATCAATTGGAGAGGAATTTCATTGAATGGAACAACAAAATAGCTTTAAATGAGGATGGAATTAGAAGGTGAAAGATAGAGGACTAAGAGTGTGCCTCCTAGACAAATTCCTAAAATTCTTGGTGAAAAAATGAACATATTGAGCCTCCAATATAGAATAGTTAGCAGTTCCTAACAGGATGCAAAGTATTCATGAATCAACTTGTCATCATAATGCATATATAGCTAAACAAACAGCGAAATGATCTTGAATTCCCTCACTGACATAATGCACATATAGAGAACAAACCAAAGACCAACTGAAATTGAAAAATATGGAAACTACTCTCATCATTTCACAAAATATTCATGCATACAGACGAATAATTTCCAAATTGTTGCTCAAATATATATTTCATGAAAAATATGTAGAAAAAAAATTGTGAAATACAAAAAAAAATGCAAAGCTACTACAATCAATTGTCTTAATCTCTTCAAAGACATTAAATCCTCTCTTCAATCACAATCTTGAATCCAATGAATAGTTTCCCATGGCTGAAAATAATTACAATAATAGCATGCAAACCATGGCTGCCTCGGCTCTTAGTGTCTTTTCAGAAATTTCACCTCCTTTTAATATGACTATGCTCTTCTTTTATAACCTCTCGAAAAATGAAGTGCGTTAACCCATGTTTCTTGTTATTGATTTCTTTTCAAGGTTATATTATTCATAATGAAGCTTTTGCTTTATTTAAATAATAGAACCCTTTCGATCTTTATTAACCATTGTGATCTCTTTTATTTAAAAAAGGGTACTTTAAACACAACAATGGAAAGTCTATGGCATATTTAACCTTTGAGCCCATTTAACAATTCGTCGTTTGACATGAACTTGGGAATGGCTTGGTCTTTATACACACCGATTTTGTACTTAGGCTTTTGTCTTTAAACCAAGGATTTTAATAGAATAATATATATAGTGATTTTCTCTTTATTTTTGGTTGGTTTTTATTTGTTTTTAGTTATGAGTATCGAATTTTTAAAACTTGTAAAAACATTGTTAGATTGGATAGAGTGTAGATGTTTGAGGGTTTTCGATTTCATTTCTGCATTTACAATCATCCAACAAATAACAAAAATTACAAAATTTTATAAATTAAATTCGGCAGATTCCTAAAAATTAGCAAAAAAAAATTAAAATCGTCCCCTAAACAGCTCCCTTAGTTACACCGAAGGTGTTATTTAAGGGGTTGTTCCTCTACAGTTTATTGTTGTCTGTCGACGGCTTGTGAGGAGCCTCCCCGTGTCCACATATTTAATAACGTATCTGTGACGATAGGGTGAGCTGGCCACTCCACACTTCGGATTCCCGTCATCGGAGGCCTCGTTTAGGCTGTACGAAGCACAGTTTTAGCGATGTTCAGAGGAATTCCAGGGCACGTTCCTGCTGCATATCCGATAGCTAAATACTTCGAAGGATGCGCGGCGATAGCTTTAAAATCTTTCTTTGAACATGAATATAAGTATATTTATGATCTTCAGAACGCCATTCATGTCCCCGTGCTCTCGGTCGGCCCGCCCATGCCTCTACCCTAGTGCTTAGAATAGCAGGCTTTAGACTCTGTACTTCGAGCAGTGATCCAGCAGTGGATTAAGCGATTTGACGAGGCTTTTGACCTTCGTTTGGAAGCTCCGGCATATCTTCATAGATCTATCTCTATTGATAAGGGCTTTCTATCACGTGGATGGCTATCATGAACGCATATCTCATACATAAGGATAAGGGCAACTCAGATAGAAAGATAATTATATATATCATAGAAATATTTCTCTCTGGCAGCAAGGACAGCTCCTATCACGGAGGGTTTCTTACCTTCACCTTCCTGGTTGGCAGGTCCTGAAATGCGCTTTAGCATCAGTAAGGTAAGGTCCATGCCCTTTATTCGGGTCCCTCAAGGTCCTGATCTTAGGTACCTTGTGCAGCCTATCACAGGTGGCGGCGAGGGCTCCGATCTTCTGGAATTCGTGTCATTCGGCAATGAGATGTTCCTGTCGACAGACCAAGCCTTCAATTCCCTTTCCTCTGGTCGTTGTGTGCTCCCCAGTACGTGGACGACTATCAGGAGCTCCTTCCCGAGGGATTGAAGGAAGAATTTTCGCAATACAAAATACTTATATTTCGAACCTGTTTAGTATAATGAAATTGAAGAAAGAAGTTTCGCAAGAATAATCCTGAGAGCCTCATTCTCCTGAAACTCAACCAGACAAACTGCACACACCATGCTGTCTATGAGCTTCTCTGCTTTAGTGAATATGCACATAGGAATGGATCTGATCGTAGCTTCATCCAGGCCATATGATTGAGTAATTATATGCCATCCTTCTGGGTCTTGGAATCCTTCCTGTGAATAAGCATCGCCTTGTAAATTCTCTTCAGAGTCCAAACTCCTACTGTCTCCTCCTGAAAAAGGGTCTTCATCCATAAGCTTTGCAATACTTGGAAAAAATCTTGTAGTAACTTACCACCCGTAAAGCGCTGCCTAGAACTACAACAATATCTATGAGGGCAGCACTGAAGGTGGTGGCGGCGTAGTTGTGCTTGGTGGATCCTTTACTTATGGCTGCATCTGGTGAGGCTCCCCATCTAAACTCATATCTACCTGCTAAAATTTTTCCCCATCCAAACTCATATCTAGCTGCTAAAATTTTTCCCTTGGACGGGAATGCTCCTGAGGAAAACTCATGGCAAATTTGTTGAAAATACGTAGATGTAATTAGTTACTATGTTCATGGAGAATTAATAAACCGGCCACTGCAAAATCACAAATAACGCCACTACAAGTTCAGAGTGAATTGATGTAACTACACAAAATTGATGAGAAAACTGCAAATCACCTAACAGAAAGCGTATTCATGGTGTAATAAGATTTGTAAAATGATGGAATAGCCTACCCATTAGGAAAATAGACTCCATGGGTACAATTTTCATGATTGTTTGAGCTGATTAACGTAAAACCAACACATTTTAAACTTGAAAATCGAACTGATATTGAATCAAAGACGCCTAGCCCCAGGACTACCAAAGGACTACCAAATGTTATGGACTTCTTCCTTCAGGTTTTGATTATAAAAGCCATAGATGAGAAAGCAACTCGAACCAACCTTTAACCAAGTAATTTCCAAATTGTAGCGACAACAGAGATTTGCCAGAAGTTATTTTGTGCTTGTTTGAATACTCCCGCTGTCAAAATATAAGAAAAGCTAGCATTGAATTTTCCTTTGTGCCTGCTGCCACCTATATTAATTAATGAATATCATCTATCTTACCGTTAAATAACTCTTATGTCATGTATTTCTTTAATGCTAGTCTATTTGTGGCGTAGAGACTATGCATTTGACCAATGCAATTCAATGGGAGCAGTGACCCTCACTTCACATAGAGAGGGAAATCAGGGGAAGAGAAGTTCAGCTTTTAAATTATGTTATGAACATTGTCTTTTCAGCTTTTCCATACAAGTATAAATCCATGCTAAATTAAGGTTTCTTTTCCATAGAGAACTTGTTTTTTATAATTTTAAATCAATTTTTTTTTTAGCAAACATAGATTGTTTTTATTATTTTATTAAATTTGTGGGTTCTTACCATTTTGTTTCAAGAAGAAGAGAGGGGATTTATATTTTTATTTTTTTAGAATCTAATTGAAATTTTATTTTAAGAAAAAGACAAGGGATTTATATTTTAATTTTTTCAAGGATAATAATAAATGAGAGTTAAAATATTAAAATATAATTGTTGGTATTTGGATCTCTTTTATTTTATAAATGCATTTTTATAAGTGAAAAATGTTGAACTGAAAGAAGTTATGATGGGGATACTAGGGCTACCAATCAACCTTCTTCTTTCCAAGCAAAATGGGAAAACCACCATTCATGCGCGTAGTCAAGTTGTGAATGAGCTTTGGATTCCCCATAGCCGAATATTCAACCATGCGATGCAATCTGAACATAGAAACCACAGTTTCCACAACATATTTCATCTGAATAAATGCCATATCTTTGCCCAGACAGACTCGTGTGACGCCTTGGAAGACTGTGAATTTGAAGGGACTCTGCGGGATAAAATTCCAATCCTTGTTCAGAAATCTTTCTTGTTTGAATTGGAGGCAGTCGGTATTCCATATGGCGTCTCTACAACCCATGGCGTATGGGCGGTAAGTCACTCGAGTGCCTCTACGCACGATAGTCCCGTCAAGAAGAACGTCGTTGTGGAGAGAGTGCTTGGGGTCCAAGAGGACCGGAGGATAAAGTCTCATCAATTCACAGATTGATGTGTGTAGGTAATGCATGCTCTACAAATCCTCAAATGAAAATACCCAGTCTTTTCTTTTCTGTCTTGTTTGGCTTCGGGTTTGACGGCCATGAGACTAGCAATTTCTTTGTGTATTGCTTCCAAGATGCCTACAAAATGTTTACATGTACCATGGGCTAGAAATTTACATATGACGATTTTAATACGAACTAAACATACAAACATTAACACAATGAATTTCTATTTACCTATGAATAACGAATTTCTATTTACCTATGATTCATCTTGCCAGAATATTTCTGCTGCGCTCCTCGACACATGCAGAAGCCTTAAATTATTCATTGGAATCCAAGAAGGTAGAGAAGACTTGGAATGATTGTTCAAGCAAATCCATATGAGATTCATTGAATTTATCGTCATTATATTGCATTCAGTATCAACAAGTTGCAACCTCCTCATTTGAATACTATCAAATGCATCATCTTCATGATAATCAACAACCACCATTCTATTTCCCCACATGGTAATATGTATCCAATCATCAATACTTACAGAAGATTGCTACAATAAATCATCAATAATGTTGATTTTTGTCCAACGCCAAAGTCGATGGGTGAAGAGCTCTCAGCAACATCTCTTACCAACTTTCATATTTTTTCATAGTTCTTTGTATCGTTCCAACCGTCTACTTCCGCAGTTTCCATGGGAAACTTGGCGGTCATGCATATCATCTAAAACACAACTGTGTAGGTCCATGAGACACTCGGTTTGTACATCTGAAAACCCAAACTCTATGACCCATAAATACATTGCATTGGAAAACACTTGGGTGATTTGAAGGTTCATTGGGATTCAAAAAATCAGCAAGCCAGGTCGCTGCAATGGCTTTGAAAAAAAATTATCCGACAATGAGCTCTACTCACAGGGACTTCACTTAGTGAATATCTCACATAGCACGTGTGATCGTGGGATATTAAAGAATACCCTTAATTTCCAGAGATATTGACCCAAACTCTTTTTGTTGAAACCCCCTCCCAATACTTNCAATTTTTAATAATTTTAAAACCCACAATATGAACTAACGTGATATGATATTGGTCAATAAGTGAAGCCCCCGTGGCTCTACTAATGGAGTTAACCGAAGTTGCACAACTTGAAAAAGAAATAAAAACTTATGTGAATATGAAGGTTGAAAAAAGGTTTATGGGAGTCTAATGAGCGGTCACATTTATATTAATTATTTTGCAAAGAAACGTAACAATAAGAAAATGACTTTGTGTTCGTTTGATTGCAATTTTCAGTTTCATATATCAAAGCTTACGACTCAGAGGGCCTCCACATTCCATCATGATGGTTTTGGGATTCGTAAGGAGCGAAGGGCACCATGCCTTTTCCTTTACATGTAGTGAAGAGAAAAGGTAAAAATAAATTCAATGGAATTGTTACGTCTATCAAAACTTGTGCCTCCTGAGCTACAATATGTGTGCAGAAGGGAGTTGGCTTCTGCATCCATTACGTCATGAAAATTAAACAACAAGCTACTAATGGACATCCTGACTATATACTATCAATATTCAATATGAATATTGACTTGGGAAATTAAAAAAATGAAACAAAATATTTTCTTCACCTATCAACCTTATTTGACCATTCAATGATCTTCAATACATGAGATTATAAGAGGACCCATGCGAATGGTCGACATGAAAAATGGTGTCGCTTGTGCAAATTATGATGTGCATAAATTTTGTATCTCGCATAGTTCAATTTTCAATTTCAAAGGTATAGTCTTTCCACATCTAGGTCAGGTCTCAGTTTCAAAGGTATAGTTCCTCCACGTCCAGGGGTTCCGAGTTTCTATAAAGCTACCTAAAACTTGGAAAACTCCTATAACTATGCCCCTTGGATTTTTGGAATTTTTTTGCTTTGTAAGATTCCATTGGTATTCAAAGGATCAAGGCGAAAAAATTTACTTATTCACCGAAAGTTTTCAAATTTAAAAACTTTATGTACGCAATCATTTTGGAGGAAACTTATTTTCACTTATATGGCGATTTAGAAGTTTGATATAACTTAGTTTCACTTATTTTCCTAAACTTGCTTTCACCACATAAACTTATATTATTTATACACAACTTTCTCTCATTTTTTAAACATATTGAAGTTCTCCTCGATGTTTCATTTCCCGCTTTGAGGGTATGCTAGTTAATAGTTTGCCCTAAAAAACATTATAGTGGTGTGATTTTTCTCATAGCAATTCCACTCAATGTATACCATGTTAAATTCAACTAGATGATATTCAAACAACTAAGCCAATCGAAGAAGCCTAGGGTTGATGTCGTTAAATTCAAGGTCGTGGGATCGACGCTAACCAAGATTTCTGATATACATAGAAATATAAATGATTTCAAACATTTAGGTTCCTGTCACGGAAATGATGGCTGTGAGCACACATGTTGATAATACCGATTGCCAAATTTTTTTATCACACCTTCTACATGCTTGATTATTTTGTCACTTGGGGGTTTGAGGATTGCAAGGGGGAATGTTTCACGAAACCGCTTTAGGGATCTTGAATCCTGAGTAGTTTTAAATTCAGGATTATGTGCGTTTAATAATTGCTACTAATTGATCTTGGTTTCACACACTTCTTCTATTGTGAATTTATTTGACTTCTTGTAATTGGTGGAGATAGTATTTTAATTTACTTATGGACCTCGTAAAAACATGGGCTCCATGGGAGACAATATATCTCTGCGATCTATTGAGAATAGTATATAGTCACTTCTTTCCTCCCAAAAATTTCAGACAGACTGCTACGTGGTATGACACGCTAATAAATATTTAACTTGTTGATCTTAATCTTTCCATCAAATATAATCCTTAGTGTAATTACGAGATAGTGGAGTTGCCAAGGTAAATAGATAAACATCCTAGTCTCACTCACGCAGTTGCCGCCTTCACTCAGTGAAACTATTCCATACGGGTTTTCAACTATTCCATAGCACCTTCATTCATGGAATATTAAAGAATACCCCTAATTTCACTAGATATTAATAAATACTTACAAAAATGCATTTTTTGAGCGCCCTCCCAATACACATTTCCAATTCAAAAACCCTATTTTTACTAGATACCCCGTTTTATACCCCCAATACCTATAAATCCTCCATACCCTACTCCCCACTCCCCCATTACCTACAATATATTGACCTTATTTTTCATAATTTAAAAACCCCCTCTTTATGAATGAACTTGATAAGATATTGATCAACAAGGTGCATCCCCGATGGTCTAACTCTCGTTTACTTTCAAGAGTCGAATCTATAACTTTTGTCTTTATGCCTTGGGAAAATTTATTTCACTTTCGTGTCCCTCACAACAAGGCTTTATGACGTTGGTACACCAGTTGATTCCCAGTTGCAAGGGACCAAAGGAAGGACATCATTCAACCATACTTTAGATATTTAAGTGGAACTAAGATCAAAGGGGGCTCCCTCACAAAATTACTAATAAGTTATTCATACCAAAATGCCATTTTTGACAAGGAATTAAAATGGAATTGATTGGAAGCAATTACTAGTAAAGTCTAGATTGATATAGGCAAACTCTTAGCTGAGAGTCCTTTCCATTGGGAATGAAGTCAAAAAGAAAATATTTAAAAACTAATTTAGACACAATATCAATTGTAAAGGAATTTCACTGAATGGAACAACAAACTAGCTTTAAAAGAGGATGAAATTAGAAGGTGAAAAAGAGAAGACTAAGAGGAGTGCCTCCTATACAAATTCCTAAAAGTATTGGTGAAAGAATGAATCTATTAAGCCTCTAATAATAGTAGTTAGCAGTTCCTAACATGTTGCAAAAGTTTCATGAATCAACTTGTCAACATAATGCACATATAACTAAACAAAGAGCCAAATGATCTTGAAGTCCCTGTCTAACATAAATGTACATTTAGAGAACAGGCTAGAGGCGAATTGAAATTGAAAAATACGGAAACTACTCTCCTCATTTAACAAACTATTCACACTTACAGACCCTGAATAATTCCCAAATTGTTACTCAAATCTGTATTTCATAAAATCTGCAAAGAAGAAAAAATGTAGAATACAAAAGAAAACTCAAAGCTGTAATCAATGATCTTAATCTCTACGAAGGCATTACATCCTCTCTTCAATCACAATTCTGAATCCAATAAATGGTTTCCACTTATAGAAAACAATTACAATAATGGCCTGTCAACCATGGATGGCTGACTTTCTCCATCTTCTTCATAAATTTCACCTCCTTTTAATATGATTAGGCTCTTCCTTTTATAGCCTCTCAAAAAATGAAATGCGTTCACCCATCTTTCTTGGTCTTGATTTCTTTTCAACATTATATTATTCATAATGGAGCTTTTCTTTTATTAAAATAATGGAGGTTCCCTTTCAATCTTTATTAACCATTGTGATCCATTTTAAAAACAAATTAATAATAATTCTTCACTTTAATCACAACAATGGTGTAACACCCCTGTTTTGACCCCGTTTGTGTTAAAAATGTATATGATGTATATATTATAATTAATCGTGGTGTGGAGCTAAAGGAAAAAGCCCCACCATCGATTTGGCTATTTTATGTTTCAGCGATTGAAATCGTTGCTGATGGTATATCGTGCTATCTGGCACATATTAATTATGGAATCATGTAATTATGCATTTTAATTAAAATGAACCCCAACCAGGTATGTCAATGCAACCATAATGAAAAGGGAATAATTTTCCTAAGGATACGGAGGGAAATTATTAAACTTTGGGCCAATGGGGAAAATCCAAGTGTTAGCTGTTAAACCCATTTAGTTGTCACCCACCCTTTTGACTTACTCACTTTCCCTTGTCTCAATCAGTCAACTACCAAATTAAAAACCTCTGTTGTTAGTTGGGCAGTTATTACTGGGCAGTGGTGTGTGGCAGGATTGTCAGTCCTTGCCCACACGCACACTCCACCAGCAGACTCTTTCACTCTCACGTGGGCATTCTTTCATTTTGGCCCATCCTCACGCATAGACAGTCATTCTTCTCCTCATGCACAGGTCTTGGCATTTTACTCACGCAGAGAGTTGGGAGAGCGGCCTCACATGCACAGTTTTGTTGTGTGTGTGACTTTTGCGGTTGGGGATTTTGCTATGTGTATTTCTCTTCATTGTGGGTCTGACCGTGTGAATTCACCTCCATGTGGATTGTTTTTCCTTCCTCAGGTAACTGAGAAATCGTTGTTGGTTTCCCCATGATTTTGGTTTGTTGTGGGTCCATTTTCGTTTTGGCCTAATGTGGGTTCTTATTGAGTTGTTTTGGCCACGATAGGGCCAAGAACGACTCAGGAATCGGATTTCCTAGTCAAAGATGTGTATTACCTAAATTGTCACCTTGGTTGTTCTGTGGTGTTTGATTTTCTTCCCCATAGTTGTGATTTGTTTGTTTTGCTGCATGTATGCAGTGGTTGGTCTTTGGACTATGTTGGAGTGAGAATGAAGGCTTCGTATGCTTGATAAACCTGGTGTGTTTGGGAGCCACATAGATAGAGCTAGAGGGATGGATTTCTTCTCCACAACTCCTGAATAGCACTCGAATGGAAGTCAGGGCCTGAGGGACTGTGTAGTAGAGAAGGTACTGATTCCTTGTGTTGGGTGTGTGTGGGTGTCCTAGAAGTCAGGCTGGTTCTGGTGTAGCTATCCTTAGCTCTTCAGTGATCCCACTGGCTGAGCATTCATCTTTTCCCAACTCCGTGATGGCTTGATAAACCTAACTGTGTTGGCTTGGCTGATTTGTGTACCTTTATCTATGTGTGAGCCTGCTTAGTTCCTTATTCCTGCAGGTACTTGATGTAATCAATGATATTAATCTCTACGAAGGCATTACATCCTCTCTTCAATCACAATTCTGAATCCAATAAATGGTTTCCGCTTATAGAAAACAATTACAATAATGGCCTGTCAACCATGGATGGCTGACTTTCTCCATCTTCTTAATAAATTTCACCTCCTTTTAATATGATTAGGCTCTTCCTTTTATAGCCTCTCAAAAAATGAAATGCGTTCACCCATCTTTCTTGGTCTTGATATCTTTTCAACATTATATTATTCATAATGGAGCTTTTCTTTTATTAAAATAATGGAGGTTCCCTTTCAATCTTTATTAACCATTGTGATCCATTTTAAAAACAAATTAATAATAATTCTTCACTTTAATCACAACAATGGTGTAACACCCCTGTTTTGACCCCGTTTGTGTTAAAAATGTATATGATGTATATATTATAATTAATCGTGGTGTGGAGCTAAAGGCAAAAGCCCCACCATCGATTTGTCTATTTTATGTTTCAGCAATTGAAATCGTTGCCGATGGTATATCGTGCTATCTGGCACATATTAATTATGGCATCATGTAATTATGCATTTTAATTAAAATGAACCCCAACCAGGTATGTCAATGCAACCATAATGAAAAGGGCATAATTTTCCTAAGGATACGGAGGGAAATTATTAAACTTTGGGCCAATGGGGAAAATCCAAGTGTTAGCTGTTAAACCCATTTAGTTGTCACCCACCCTTTTGACTTACTCACTTTCCCTTGTCTCAATCAGTCAACTACCAAATTAAAAACCTTTGTTGTTAGTTGGGCAGTTATTACTGGGCAGTGGTGTGTGGCAGGATTGTCAGTCCTTTCCCACACGCACACTCCACCAGCAGACTATTTCACTCTCACGTGGGCATTCTTGCATTTTGGCCCATCCTCACGCAGAGACAATCATTCTTCTCCTCATGCACAAGTCTTGGCATTTTACTCACGCAGAGAGTTGGGAGAGCGACCTCACATGCACAGTTTTGCTGTGTGTGTGACTTTTGCGGTTGGGGATTTTGCTATGTGTATTTCTCTTCATTTTGGGTCTGACTGTGTGAATTCACCTCCACGTGGATTGTTTTTCCTTCCTCAGGTAACTGAGAAATCGTTGTTGGTTTCCCCATGATTTTGGTTTGTTGTGGGTCCATCTTCGTTTTTGGCTGATGTGGGTTCTTATTGAGTTGTTTTGGCCATGATAGGGCCAAGAACGATTCAGGAATCGGATTTCCTAGTCAAAGATGTGTATTACCTAAATTGTCACCTTGGTTGTTCTGTGGTGTTTGATTTTCTTCCCCAGAGTTGTGATTTGTTTGTTTTGCTGCGTGTATGCAGTGGTTGGTCTTTGGACTATGTTCGAGTGGGAATGAAGGCTTGGTATGCTTGATAAACCTGGTGTGTTTGGGAGCCACATAGATAGAGCTAGAGGGATGGCTTTCTTCTCCACAACTCTTGAATAGCACTCGAATGGAAGTCAGGGCCTGAGGGACTGTGTAGCAGAGAAGGTACTGATTCCTTGTGTTGGGTGTGTGTGGGTGTCCTAGAAGTCAGGCTAGTTCTGGTGTAGCTATCCTTAGCTCTTCAGTGAGCCCATTAGCTGAGCATTCAGCTTTTCCCAACTCCGTGATGGCCTGATAAACCTAACTGTGTTGGCTTGGCTGATTTGTGTACCTTTAGCTATGTCTGAGCCTGCTTAGTTCCTTATTCCTTGGGGAATCATGCTCAGCTCGGGGGTGGCAGTGTTGCTGAGATATTAGGGAGCACACTGGCCTATGGTTGGGTGGAACGTTGCAGTGACGTAGCTGGTTGTGAGACAAGTTCTTCATAAGATAATTATTCTTGTGTTCAATCTCTGCAATCATATTTGATGTTTAATGAATTACGATGAACATGTTGAATGTGTGAATGTATGTTTTGCTTCCGCGGTATGCTGAATAATTATGCATCTCTGCATGTTTTACTTCAAAACATTTCAGTTTTGTATGTATGTACATGTTCATGGGGCTAGTTGCCTGGATAGTTAATGGTATGGTAGCATCCTCTTCATCGGTCGGAGGGTCGGGGATGTTACAATGTGTTATCAGAGCGCACGTTGTAGCATGGGCCTCAATGGGCCATGAATAAGTAGTGACAAAGGCAGGTTACCCTCTTCCCATAAGAAGAAATGAGAAAATCAGAGAAATGACAAGAAAATTTTAGAAATTTTCTAAGTGTGAAAATTATCGGATGGCTTAGGTTGAAGCCCATACGATACGTCGGATGACTTAGCCGGAAGCCCGTCCTATACATCGGACAACCTAGGCAGAAGTCCACCTGATAAAGAACTAGCGGCAAGGAAATTTCAAAATTTGTCCATATTTGAAACTTGTCAGTGGTCTCGACTGAGAGGAGCCGATGGTCTCGGCTGGGTTGAGCCGAGACACAGTTGATAAGGAACCGGAGAGAAAACCTGAAATTTTTTTTGAAAATTTTCAAAGTGTCAAAATCGTCGGAAGGTGTTCGTTGAAGTAGAGCCGAAGCTCTCGGCTGGGAGGAGCCGAAGGTCTCAGCCAGGTGGAGCCGAGGTGTCAACAAGGCTCGCCTGAAGGAATTCGAAGCATCGAAAAAGGAAGACCGGTCTAAAGCTAGAGGAAGATCGGTCTGAAACGTCGAAATAAAATAGAGGATCGGTCCGCCGATGTGCATCGGAAGACAAAGGAAGATCGGTCCGAAATGTCAGAATAAAATAGAGGATCAGTTAGCCGATGTGCATCGGAAGATAGAGGAAGATCGGTTTGAAATTTCGAAATAAAATAGAGGATTGGTCAGTCGATGTGTATCGAAAGCTAGAGGAAGATCGGTTCGAAACGTCGGAAGAAAATAGAGGATTGGTCAGCCGATGTGTGTCAGAAGACAAAGGAAGAATGATCCGATGTGCATCAGAAGACAGATGAAGATTGGTCCATCGAGGTATCAAAAGTGTTGTCAACTAGTGATCCGATACATCAAATGGCTAGTTGGTAAGAGATCCGACATGACAAAAAAAAATTGAGTTTTCAGTGGGATTTTTCAGCGGATTTCAGCAGTTTTAAAGTGGATTTACAAGGTCAAAAAAGGGAAAAATGGCAGCGATCTTATGTGCCAAATTACACAAAATCAAATATTTATGAAAGAAAAAAATGAGGGTGTTTCCCTCAAACCCCTGCAGTGGCACAAGGAAGCCACAAGGGGGCAAGCCCCCTTGACCCTCGTTGCCCCCCCGAGACAGTCGTTCTTTGAGGAAGAAAATTCTGTGTTTTGGGAAAAGTTGTCATTTTATGAATTTTCCAAGAGAAGGTAAGTAATTCTGATTTGTATAAATGTTATGCAGCTAAGAGTTGTGTCACTAACACATTTTGTAGAATCATAGTCACCTACAAGGGAAATATCCTAGGTAGTGCGGTTTGGTAAGGTAAGTTGTGGTTCAGCCATGAGAACCCATGATGGATATGATGCTCAGGATTCCTACGAGCTTGCATGAGATACCATGGGAGAAAATGTCCAAGTTGAAAATGATGACATAGAGTCTAATGGAAGGATATTCCAAGAGACACCGCCAGATATTGCGGCCACCATGAGAAGCTTGATTAAAGCCTAGAAAGAGAAACATCAGTTGAATGCTGCTATGTTGCAGAGTTTGACAGACTTGCAAAGAAAGATAGACTCTGGATAGGGTACAATAAAACTAGAAGGTAGTAAGAGCAGTACCAGGAGAAGAAGAAGGACTTCTAGTAGATCATCTGACTCAGAAGAATCCAGTGGGGATTCAATCTCTTCTTCTCATAAGGGAAAGAGAAAGAAGCACCATAGGAATCGCTCTCGGGATGAATTCAAGAAGGCTAAACCTCCTACATTTGATGGTGAGGTAAAGACTGGAAAAGAGGCTGAAGCTTGGCTTTTTGAGATAAATAAGTACTTCCAAGTTCAGGATTATTCGGGAAACATGAAGGCAATGGTTTCCATATTCAATTTGAATGGAAGAGAATCCATTTGGTGGGAACACTTTAAGCAAGTAAAGAGGATTAGTGAAAGGAGACTTAAGTGGAAACAGTTCAAGAAATATTTCAAGCAGAAATACCTCTCTGACAGGTATTATGATGACAAGATTAAGGAGTTCCATGAGCTGATATTGGGACAACAGACCATGGAAGAGTATGCAAATAAGTTCTTGGAGCTGTTGAGGTATGTCAGGTCAATCAAATATGAGAAAGTGAAGGTCTAGTGTTTTCTGAGTGGATTGCCTCAGTCTTACAAAGACAGAATTGAGTTTTATGAACCTAGAACTCTTGAAGAAGTAATAAGGAAGGCTACGTATTTCTATGAGAAAAGAAAAGGTAAACCTGATTACCAGAAGGCATGGAAGGACAAGAAGAATGAGAAGTTTGACCAAAAAAAGAAAGGTTTCAAACCTTCTAACTTCAGAAATCAGCAAAAGCAGCCATCCCAAGTTGCAAGTAAGCCAGTTGGAGTGATAGGAGAAAAGCCTAAAGATCCACAACAGAATAGAGGACCACTCCAATGTTGGAAATGTGGAGGATACCACATGCGCAGAAGTTGTCCACTCGAGAATGAGACTGCAAGTCCAGCTAACAACATTCAAGAAGCAGAAATAGTGGGTCAAGTAGCAAGAGCCGTCCCTAGGATTTATGCAGCACTAGAAGACCGCCGGGCAGATCACCAGCCAATTGTAGTTGAAGTTGCAGGTAAGATTGTTGAGCAATCTATTTCTATTTTAATTGACCCCACTTCTACTCACAGTTACATTACTCCTAGAGTAGTGGAGATTTGTTCTTTTAAGAAAGTAAAGTATAGAAAATCTTGGTTAGTTCAGCTAGCCACTAGAACTAAGAGAAAGGTTAGTGAAGTGATAGAGAAATGTCCATTGGTCATGAATGGATTGGTCACTTATGTAGATCTGAACATTCTACCACTTGGTTCCTATGATGTTCTCATTGGAATGGATTGGTTAGAAGCTCACAAGGTAAATCTTGACTATTACAATAAGAATTTCGAATGCATGGATGAAGAAGGGAACCCAGTAGTGGTAAAAGGTATTCCAAAGGTGACTTCAACAAGGCAGGTTTCAGCAAAGCAGTTGAAGAAGTTATGTAGGAAAGGTTTCCAGTTGTATGCAACTCATATTTTGGAGGCAACAAAGGATGAAACTCCTAGGTTGGAGGACTATCAGGTGTTAAAAGAATTCAAGGATGTGTTCCCTGATGAGATTCCAGGGCTTCCTCCGAATAAGGACATTGATTTCATAATTGAACTTGTGCCAAGAGCAGCATCCATGTCCAAGACACCCTACAGGATGATTACACCAGAGATGTTAGAACTGAAGATGCAACTGCAAGAGTTGTTGGAGAAGAAGTATATCGGGCCAAGTATGTCTCCGTGGGGAGCACTAGTTCTGTTTGTAAAGAAAAAAAATGGTATGCTTAGGTTGTGTATTGATTACAGATAGTTGAACAAAGTTACTGTGAAGAATAAATATCCTTTGCTTAGGATTGATGACCTCTTTGATCAAATGAGAGGAGCAAAGGTATTTTCCAAGATTGACTTGAGGTTTGGTTACCATCAGGTGAGAATCAAGGATGAAGGCATTCACAAGACAGCCTTCAGAACAAGGTATGGACATTATGAGTTTGTAGTGGTACCATTTGGCCTCACAAATGCACCCGCTACATTTATGTGCCTTATGAACAGTGTCTTCAACAGGTATTTGGACAAGTTTGTGCTTGTTTTCCTTTATGAAATTCTTATTTATTCTAAGAATGAGGAAGAGAATGAAGAGCATTTGAGATTGACATTGCAATTGCTTAGGGAGCATCAGTTGTATGCAAAGCTGAGCAAGTGTGACTTCTATAGAGATAGAATTCAGTATTTGGGTCCCATGATCTCAGAAGAGGGTATATCTATGGACCTTGAAAAGATTGAAGCCATTATGAATTGGCCTACTCCAAGAAATGTGACAGATGTAATATCTTTTATGGGACTTATAGGATACTACCAGAGATTCATTGAGGGATTCTCCAAAGTTGCACATGCCATCACTTCTTTGCAAAATAAGGGGATAAAGTTTGAATGGACATCGAGGTGTGAAGAAAGCTTCCAGTAGTTGGAAATTATTCTCACCAGTGCACCAGTATTGAAAGTTACAGACCCAGAGAAATATTTTGTGGTATGTACCGATGCATGCGGACAAGGGCTTGGAGGAGTCCTTATGCAAGGGAACCACGTGATATGTTACGAGTCAAGAATGCTGAAGGAGCATGAGAAAAACTATGCCACTCATGATCTAGAGCTTACAGCCATAGTACATGCCCTCAAGATGTGGAGGCATTACTTGATGGGTATAATATTTGAACTAAGGAAATACCATTGCGGTCTGAAGTATCTATTTGATCAACCGACTCGAATGCTAGGAAAGCGAGATGGATGGATTTTTTATGTGAGTTTGATTTTGAATTCAAGCACATAAAGGGAAAAGAGAATAAGGTAGTTGATGCACTCATCAAAAAGGTGTAGGAAATGCATGTGGCATCTCTTAGTATTTGCTAATTAGATTTGAGGCAGCAGATCATTAATCATACTGCTGGAGATGAATCGTACGAGCAGGTAAAAGACAAATTGCAGCAGCAAAGTCTTGAGAAGAGGTATGAGGAATATAAATTGGAAGAAGATGGACTTATTACTTATAAAGGAAGAATTTATATTCCAAATGTAGCAGCGTTGAGGAGAGTTGTTATGGATGAAATCCATCAAGCTCCATATTCTGGTCACTCGGGATACTAGAAGACAATTGCTACTGCCAGAAAATAGTACTTTTGGGCAGGAATGAAAAAGGACATCGCTGAATACATTTCAAGGTGCATGAAATGTCAGCAGGTAAAGGTTGAGCATCAACATCTCACAAGTTTGTTGCAGCCTTTGCTAGTTCCATAATGGAAATGGGAAGTTATTTCCATGGATTTTATTACACAATTGCCGATGACTTGGAGACAACATGATTCCATCATGGTTGTGGTGGACAAGTTGACAAAGGCAACACATTTTATACGGTGAAGTCTACGCATAAGACTGATGACATTGCAAATATATTTATGAAGGAGATTTTCAAATTGCATGGATTGCCTAAGGCAATAGTCTCTGACAGAGATGTCAAGTTCACTTCCAATTTTTGGAAGGGGTTGTTTGCAAATTTGAGTACAAAGCTAAACTTCAGCACTGCATACCATCCTCAAACATATGGGAAGATAGAGAGAGTTAATCAAGTACTCGAAGACATGCTTCACATGTATGTGATGGACAAACCAACCAAGTGGGAAGATTACTTACACTTGGTAGAGTTTGCTTATAACAATGGACAACAGGAATCCTTGGGGATGAGTCCGTATGAAGCTTTGTATGGAAGAAGGTGTAGGACACTAGTGACTTGGGATAATCTAGTGAACGGGGTTGTGCTTGGTCATAAATTTCTCAAAGAAATGGACCAGGAGGTTGTAAATACCAGGAAGAATTTGAAAGCATCCCAGGACAGATAGAAAAGCTATGCAGATAAGCATAGGGTGAACATAGAGTTCAATGTTGGGGATCATGTTTACCTTAGAGTGAGGGCAAAGAAGAGTTCCTTGAAGCTTGGAATTTGTGCCAAGCTGTCACCAAGATATTGTGGGTAGTTTGAAGTGCTTGAAAGAATAGGGCCAGATGCATATAGACTTGCATTGCCTGCTAGCACTAGAGCTCATAATTTTTTTCATGTTTCTTTGCTTAAGAAATATGTGCATGATCCTAACCATGTGATAAATTTGGATGTGATTCAGGTGGAAATCAAGGGAAAGTTCCAGATTGATCCAATGCGCATCCTTGACAGGAAGGTCACAATACTCCGAAACTGAGCCATAGGGCAGGTAAAGGTGCAATGGAATCACTACGGGATTGAAGAGGCTACGTGGGAGCTGGAGGATGCCATGCGATTGGCACATCCATTTTTGTTCAATTCTATGGAACACTGAGGCAATACCAGTGTAGCATTTTTTTCAATTATGTAAAGCACTGAGGACAATGCTATTGAAGGGGGAGGGGATTGTAACACCCCGGTTTTGACCCCGTTTGCATTAAAAATGTATATGATGTATATATTGTAATTAATCGTGGTGTAGAGCGAAAGGAAAAATCCCCACCATAAATTTGTCTATTTTATGTTTCGGCGATTGAAATCATTGCCGATGGTATATCGTGCTATCAGGCACATATTAATTCTGGCATCATGTAATTATGCATTTTAATTAAAAATAATCCCATCCAGCTATGCCAATGCAACCATAATGAAAAGGACATGATTTTCCTAACGATAGGGAGGGAAATTATTAAACTTTGGGACAATGGGGAAAAGCCAAGTGTTTTCTATTAAACCCATTTAGTTGTCACCCACCCTTTTGACTTACTCACTTTCCCTTGTCTCAATCAGTCAACTACCAAATTAAAAAACTCTGTTGTTAGTTGGGCAGTTATTGCTAGGTAGTGGTGTGTGGCAGGACTGTCAGTCCTTGCCCACATGCACACTCCACTAGTAGACTCTTTCACTCTCACGTCGGCATTCTTGCATTTTGGCCCATCCTCACACAGAGACAATCATTCTTCTCCTCATGCACAGGTCTTGGAATTTTACTCATGCAAAGAGATGGGAGAGCAACCTCACATGCACGATTTTGTTATGTGTGTGAATTTTGTGGTTGGGAATTTTGTTGTGTGTATTTCTCTTTGTTGTGGGTCTGACCGTGTGAATTCACCTCCACGCGGATTGTTTTTCCTTCCTCACGCAGCTGAGAAATTGTTGTTGGTTTCCCCACAATTTTGGTTTGCTGTGGGTCCATTTTCGTTTTGGGTTGTTGTGGGTTCTTATTGAGTCGTTTTGGCCACGATAGGGCCAAGAACGACTCAGGAATCATATTTCCCAGTTAGAGCTGTGTATTACCTAAATTGCCACCTTGGTTATTCTGTGGTGTTTGATTTTCTTCCCCAGAGTTGTGATTTGCTTGTTTTGTTGCATGTATGCAGTGGTTGGTATTTGGACTATGTTGGAGTGGGAATGAAGGCTTGGTATTCTTGATAAACTTGGTGTGTTTGGGATCCACATAAACAGAGCTAGAGGGATGGATTTCTTCTCCACAACCCCTGGATAACACTCGAAGGGAAGTTAGGGCATGAGGGACTGTGTAGCAAAGAAGGGATTGATTCCTTGTGTTGGGTGTGCGTGGGTGTCCTAGAAGTCAGACTGGTTCTGGTGTAGGTGTCCTTAGCTCTTCAATGATCCCACTAGCTTAGCATTCAACTTTTCCCAACTCCCTGATGGCCTGATAAACCCAATTGTGTTGGATTGGATTATTTGTGTACCCTTGGCTATGTGTGAGATTTCTTAGTTCCTTATTCCTTGGGGAATCATGCCCAGCTCGGGGGTGGCAGTGTTGCTAAGAGATTAAGGAGCACACTAGCCTATGGTTGGGTGGAACATTGCAACGACATAGCTGGTTGCAGGACAAGTTCTTCATAAGATAACTATTCTTGTGTTCAATCTTTGCAATAATATTTGATGTTTAATGAATTACGATGAACATGTTGAATGCTTGAATGTATGTTTTGCTTTCGCTGTATGCTAAATAATTATGCATCTCTACATGTTTTACTTCAAAACATTTCAGTTTTTTATGTATGTACATGTTCATGGGGCTAGTTTCCTGGATAGTTAATGGTATGGTAGCGTCCTCTTCACCAGTCGGTGGGTCGGGGACATTACAAATGGGAAGTCTATGACATATTTAACCTTTGGGCCCATTTAAACAATCCGTCATTTGACATGAACCTAGGAATGGCTTGGTATTTATACGCAACAATTTTGCACTAAGGATTTTGTCTTTAAACCAAGGTTTTTAATAGAATAATACATAATTCTTTCCTACATGACAACTTTAAAACATTAGTTAATAGGTTTCCTTTGGGATTTTGTGTGAAAACACAGATCGTGGTGTGAATTTTCTCATAGTAGTGTCGCTCCATGTATACCATATTAACTTCAACAAGCAGATATTCAAACAAATATGACAATGCCTTGGGTTGATGTCATTGAGTTCATGGTAGTGGGATCGATGCTAAAATGCATATGTTATATTATTTCTAGGATTTCTAGCACATACAGAACAATAATTGATTTCAAACAATTCGTTGCCTATAGCGTCAAGGATGGCTATTAGAAGACATGTTGCCAACACTAAATGCCAATTTTTTATCACATCTTCCACGTGCTTGATTATCTTTTCACTTTGGTGGTTTCAAAATTGCAAGGATGTTTCACGATGTTGAATTGCAAGGTTGTTTCACAATACTGCTTTGGGGATCATCAATCACTAAGAGGCTATCATGTCGATTGAGTGGTTTTAAATTCAGGATCATGTGTCTTTAATTATATTCTATGCATCTTTCTAAGCCAAAATTCTTGCTATATGTTGATCTTTGCTAATCACACTTTTCCCATTGTGATTTTCTTTGACTTTTTGTAATTGCTTGAGATAATATTTTAATTCACTTATGGATGCAGTAAAAAAAATTTGGACCATGTAAACAATGGTACTAACAGGATCCAAACAAACACAAGGATATGATTTGTAGCATGATTCTAACTTAGAATTTGGTTAGAATTTGGAGAAACCAGACCCAAGGATATGATTTGTAGTAGGATTCTAACTTAGAATTTGGTTAGAATTGGGATAAACTAGACCCGTGAGAGTACCCTCACAATCTTTATTATTCTCAATGAGATAAATTACATCATAATACCAGAATCTAATCTACTTAGGCGGTTACAATAAACAACAAGAAAATAGGATCTACATTAAATACTAGAGTTTATCTGCATAACTAACTAGCACTCCATTATTTCCAAGTCTCCCCTTTAATGGAGAATGGATTGACTTCTACACCTAACATCTTCCTAAACAGCTCAAACTTAACCTTTCCAAGAAGCTTGGTGAAAATATCAGCAGTATTTTCACAATTGTTACAATACATAAGAGCTATTTCATTGGACTGCAACTTTTCTCTAACAAAATGAAACTAGGCATCAACATGCTTTATCCTTGCATGATAAATCAAATTATTCGCTAGCTTGATTGAACTTTGATTATCACATTTGATCATTGTAGGTTCATTTTGTTCCTCTCCAACGTCTTGAAGAAGTCTTCTCAACCAAACAACTTCACAAGTTGTTGCACAGAAGGATTTATATTCTGCTTCAGTAGAAGACAAATATACAGTAGGCTTCTTTTTACTGCTCCATGAAACAATCCTGGATCCAATGCCAAACGCATGTGTAGTGGTTGATATTCGATCATCCAGATTTCCAGCCCAATCAGAATATGAGTGATGCAGGAGCATTAGCTCTCATGACCAATTACTAAATTTCTGGTCAGACCCTAAGGCCTAGACATTAGCCCAAGGAGGGGTTTATTGTAAAACCATTGTAAATCTCATGTAAAAGTGTTTATTTTCTTAGAAAGTCTAGATAGGATCAAATATATGATAGGTGTCAGTAGAGGATGAGTCATTTTGTTGAGTCATAGCCTATTAGCGACGTGAGAATCATTTCGGATCATGACTCCCTGCGTGGAGTTCAATCCGCAGTTGGATTTGTTAAGACAAGGACGTTTCATCGCACGTAGTAGTGGTTTGTTTTGATTGCAAGACCACTAAGAGTAGGAGTTAAAAATTTACGTTAAATAGGAATATTAGAGAAGTAGAGGGGGTTGTTCCTTTCAGTAGGAGGATTGCAAGTTGTAGAGAAGAGAACAGACATGCGTCTCGTTCTACTTGTAAATATTTTGAGAATATTGAAGGAGAGCCCAGATGTATGATTTTTCCTTAATTACTTAATATAAGGATTACTCGTGTGTTTTGAAGTGTTGTTAGCCTAGATGCATGCATGATTTAGACTGTGTGTCTATGTAGAGTTGACTTCGGCTATTTATTGAACATCTATGTGTTTCATTAAAATCCTGTTGATTCAAGTGTTAAATGGTTTCCTGGATGGTTGAAATAGAGTGTAGATGTATGCATAGGAGTGATAGGCTAAAGACTCGGGGATATTGCAGGCTAGATTGATCGTTCCATAATCAATCAACGCAACTCGCAGATTCTTTGTTATTAACAAGTTTTGCAGAGAATGAATGGTGGACATTGAGTCCGCAAATCAATATTTTACAGCCTAGGAGGAACCCACAATGGAAGTTGAGAGGATTTTAACAGATCCACAGAGATCTGTGAGAAGTCCGCATCAAAAAGTAGATCGACGGGCGGAGTGGAGGCCGCAAAGATCCGATGGCTAGGAAAATTGTGAGGGAATAATTATAGGAAGAAATTTTTGGGGGAACAAATTTGGGAAGTTGGCATCCTGCATCCTGCATCCCGCATCCCACATCCCGCAACCCGATTTTAGGAAGGTCGTTGCGGAGTGCGTTTGCGTGACTTGAAATCCCACATCCCACAACTTGACAGTGGAAAATCTGTTGCAGAAATAGAGTGTCGGAATGACGATGGTGGAGGCAAAATCGTAGTGAGTAAATTTTAGAAGAAGAATTTGGTTGTTAAGCTAAATTTGGCAGTCCTTCTAAGTGTAGGAGCCACTAGATCCTAGAGGTGTTGGTTGGGGTTGGTTGCGGTCTACCCACCTGCACCAATGAGTAACCTGTCAACTCAACATCAGATGCATCAGTTTATTTAATACCACAATCAAGTGTTCCTTTTAGATACCTGAGTACCACCTTTGTTTCACTCCAATGGCTTTCTTGAGGTTTCACCATAAACTGACTTAACACACTCACAAAATATGCAATGTCAGGTCTGGTTGTGGTGAGATAATTCAAACTACCCACCATCTGTCTATGCATAGTGCCATTCACCTCCTTTGAACCATCATCACAAGAAAGTTTCACATTCTATTGCATGGGAACAATAGAAGATTTACACTGGTCCATTTTAAATCTCTTAAGTACATATTTGACATACTTACTCTGACAAACAAAAGTTTGTCCTGCATTTCTACAAACTTCAAGACCTAGGCAATAATGTAACTCACCAAGATATTTCATTTCAAAAACTTGTGACATCTGCTCCTTGGCTTCAACAAATAAATTCCCTACATTTCCTGTAATTATTAAATCATCAACATATAAAGAAATCAATACTATACCCATGCTCAGCAAATTTGGTATACAGATTTGGATCACTCTTGGTCCTCATAAAGACCCCGTTAAAGAAATAAAGAGTCTATCTTCTCATACCATGACCTAGGTGCCTATTTTAGTCCATACAATGCTTTCTTTAACTTACACGCTAAGTGTTCTTACCCATGTTCCACAAACCCTTCAGGTTGAGTAAGGTAAACCTCCTCCTTTAACTCACCATTCAAAAATGCAGATTTAACATCTAATTGGTGTAGCTTCCAATGGTACTTTGTAGCTAAAGCAACTAACAATCTGATAGTATTCAATTTAGCTACTGGTACAAATGTTTGAGCATAATCAATGCCTTATGTTTGTGAATACCCCTTTTCCACCAATCTAGCCTTATATTTGTCTATACTACCATATGATTTAAAATCAGGGTTTGTATATCCATTTGCATCCAATGGGATTTTTATGTTTAGGAAATTAAGTCAATTCCCATGTATTATTTTCCATTATAGATTCATATTATTCCTCCATTTCATTTCTCCATTCATCATGTTCATTGGCTTCATTAAAACTCATGGAGTCTATGCCATTTGAAATGCTACTCATTAGGGAATAACCTCTATACCTCTTAGGGAGTTGAACATGTCGTGAAGATATTCTCAATTGATTATCTTCCTCCCCACTTTGTGAATATCTGTCTTCACCAATAGGTGAACTCTGACTGCTTGAAGTGTCCTCATCATTGAGTCCTTCTTGCTTATGTTGTTGTCTTTGTGGTTGTGGTTGCTACTGTGGTGGTTGTTGTTGCAATTGTGGTTGCTGCTGTGGTGGTTGTTGTTGCAATTGTGGTTGTTGTTGTGATGGTTGATGCTATTGCTACTCTTATTTAACTCCGTCATCAAAAGTCTATGCTATTCCTCATGACTGTTGTTGTCATGATTTCCTGCTTCCTGCTCATGAAAAAGTACATCTCTACTCGCAAATACTTTGTGAGTAGAAGGATCAAACAGTTTGTATGATTTAAATTCAGAACGGTACCCTATGAAAATACATTTAATGGCTTTAGCATCCAGTTTCTTCCTATTCTCCCTTGGAATATGTGCAAAAGCCTTACACCCAAATACTTTCAAATTATGAACTCCAAGTTTGGAACCATACAAGGCTTTGAAAGGAGTAATATTATCAAGACATCTTGTTGGAGTTCTATTCTTTAAATAAACTATAGTAGTTATGGCTTCAGCCCAAAATGCATTCGAGAGATTCTTACCTTTCATCATACTACATGCACACTCTACCAGAGTTTGTTTTTCCTTTTAGCAACTTCGTTCTCCTATGGAGTATGGGGTACTGTAAGCTGCTGTACTATTCCATGATCTTTGCAATATTTGATGAACTCCCTTGATTTATGCTCTCCTCCTTGAACTGAATGGAGGATTTTGATGGATTTTCCTCTCTTCTTTTCCACCATGTCTCTAAATTCCTTAAGTTACTCGAAAAAATCACTTTTTCTTCTAAGGAAATAAACCCATGTGTATCTCATGCAATCATCAATAAATAATAGAAAGTAAAATGCACATCCTAAAGACCTGGTCTGCATAGGTCCACAAACATCAATATCCCCAAGATCTAACACATCTCTCTTTTTCCTATCAGGATTAGAGGGAAATTCATCTCTGTGCATCTTTCCTAATGCACATCCTTCACAAGCAACATTCTCATTCTTTAACATGGGAAATCCTTCAACCATATTCTATTTCATTAATAACAATAAATCATGATGATTGATGTGGCCATACCTTTGATTCCAAAGACTCTTTGTTGGCATAGTTGGAAAATTCAGTGCATGATGTTCTTTGTTGGTAACTTCAAGTTTGTATTGTCCTCTTGCTATGACTCTTGTTGCAACAGTTCTGTATTGGTCCACCAGATCCTTCACTATGTAATAATTCTTGAAGAATTCAAACTTCAAGTTCTGATCTGTAATGGTGGACATAGAGATCAAATTTTTCTTTATCCCTGGCACCTACAAAACATTGTGAATGTGACGAACAATACCATTCGACAATGTTACTGGAATATGTCTGTATCCGTTGATATGATGAGCATGATCATCTCCAAGATATATGCTAGAACCATTATGTGTTTATTTAAAACTAGTATACCACTTCTTATTACATGCCATATGTACTGATTCTCCAGAATCTACAAACCAGGAATCAACATCATCAGTTTCAGTAGACAAAGCAGCATTAGATACAAATAGTCTAAGATCCCGTGAATCAAAATTGGGGGGTTCATCAATATCATCACTAGCAATAAACAATTTGAGATCATGTTTTGAAGACTCGTTTGCATAATGGACTGAATGTTTTCTTGGTTTATTCCTAGCCTCATCACTCTTCTTCTTCTTACAGTCTCTAATAAGATGTTCAAATTTAGCACAATAAAAAAAACTCTTAGACTCATTCTTGTTAGATGACATACCTTGATTCGTCCTTGTAGATTTTCTCCTCTGCGATGAACTTCCTTCTCTACCCCTTTCTCTTGATCTCCCTCTCTGGAATCTCTTATTTGACCACAGTTCCAATTATGAATTCTGAGGGTTCAAATTCGCCTGCCTCTCTTCCTGTTGCAGCAAAATACCTATCAATTCTTCAAAAGTAGGAGGTTTCTCCCTTATTGCTAGACCTTTTATAAACATCTGATAGTATTCTAGCATATACCATTTAAGTTAATTGTGACAATATTAGTGATGGAAACTTTCCCCCCTATATTTCCTAGCTTGTCTTTCACCTCTTTAATGCGACCCAAAAATGAACTAACAGATTCATTTCCATCCATTTTAATGCTTAGCAATTTAGTTTTCAGGAAAAGAATATGATTTGTATTTCTAGTTTCATACAAATATTAAATCGTTGTCCACGTTTCAGAAGAAGTTTTAGCTTCTCTATAATGTGGAATTATGCTATCTTTAACAGACATACACAACAATACCTTGTCCTTGTTCTCGTGCTTATCCCAATATTGGATTTGTGATGTCATCGCACCTGTAGCCGCATTAGGTTTCGATTCATCTCCCTTTGAAATAGTCCATACACATAACCCTCCATCAAGGTCTACATTTTGAATTTCCAATTGATGAAATTTGAGCCATCTAATTTATTGGCTTCGTTGAGGTAGGTCTCTACCAGCGGATTCACCATCTCTGCAAGTTTATACTTGTCCAATCAAACAATGGAACCTTGTATTACAAAACACGCTTCAATCTTGAAGGTGGTGAATCACTAAGAATATGTAACTTTCATCAATTTTATCAAGTGCTGAGCATTCCATCACTCTTCCTTCAGATCCACCAATTCGACTCTACCTAGGCTCTCAACTTTCTTAAAAGAAATATAAGAAACCTTAACACCACAGATTTCTCCTCAAGGATTTGGTTCTCACAGATCTCCAACGTAGATCTGATACCAACTTAGAATTTGGAGAAACTAGACCTGTGAGACTATTCTCACAATCTCTATTATTCTCAATGAAGACAAATTACATCATAATATAGGAATCCAATCCACTTAGGCGGTTACAACAAACAACAAGAAAATAGGATCTACATTAAATACTAGAGTTTATCTACGTAACTAACTAGTGCTCCATTATTTCCAAGTTTCTATAGGTATAAAAAACTCTGACATAGGGTTTTTAAGTCCATGCATATTGTGGTGGGCACGTTCTCTAGGTACATCATGCCTGGGATTGTCCTAAGATCACATAGTTTTAGTCCTTGGGAGTTCTGTGGAAACCAAATTCATCTTAATGCTTCACCATGTGTATATATAATTGTATTGAAATTATATATGCATTCATAGGAACTTGGTTCATATTTTGGTAATCTATTTGGTGGTTTGGGTGGGTTTGGAAAGATAAGACAATTCAAGACTACACAACTAGTTTATATTCAAGTCAATCCAAATGGAATAATATGTCATCAAATATTCAATATCAGACATATGAGGTGTTAATTATAACATTATTTATCATCAAGATTTAACAGAATAAAATTGCATTGAGCAGAAGATAGTAAACCAAGACAATACTAAAAACTAGTCAAAATCTATACAAATCTAGAGAAGGTGTGAAAAAATCCAAAAAACTTATAATTATACATTATAAAAGTTTTACTACTAATATCATATGTTCAAAACATAACATATAAATCATATTGGAGCCAATATGATTCTCATAATTTTTCATGACTTGACATTTTGCATTACAAATAATTTTCACTAGAAAAGAACTAGAAAACTTGAGATTGAAATTGATGGATTCAAAATTATTCTTTTGAAATTCAAACCAGACTTGAATCGACCTACAATAAAATCAATAAAAAAAAATTTCCATCATCAACACACTCTAGCTAAAGAAGCAGCAAGTGCACAACTCCCAAATTGAATTTAAATGTTAGAGCTCTCAAAACCAAACACAAATGAGTGAAAATATGTGAATGTGTCGTTATCTCCATCTTTTATAACTCAATTGGATTCTTGGAAAATCTTCCTTGACCCTATCCTCATCCAATGCACCCTCATTAGCCTAATTGGAAGTTGTTACTTTATATAGATTTACTTGATTTCAAAACTTTCTTGAATTTAGTATGCCTTTTCCAGGATTTTTATTGCTTTCCTTCTTTTCCTTGCTTTCTTCTTTTATTTTACATTTTTCAGTTTCCTTCTTTTTACTAACACCTTTCTTTGGGTTTCTTTCTTCTAGTTTCTAACTTTGGTAAGGCAAGTCTTGAGACCCGCGTTATCTTCTATGCGGCCTCTTAGTTACATGACATTACAACCCATCCAAATATTAAATAATAATGAAAAATAATTTAATTATATGATACCTCAACTTCTAAGTTATTAATTTAACTAGTTAGATAAAACATTGTCTAAAATTAAATATGAAGCACAACATGGATTTATTCCTAAATAATTTATTTAATTCTTCCACTAATACCCATGGGGATCTAAAGGGATAGTAATTTCTCCATGGTGCTATCAAAAAATTGGGGACATTCAAAACAACTTGCAACTTACCATAAATCCAAGACAGTGACTCCGATCAACAAACCATCAATTCTATTGGGATCGTGACTATTTTTATCATCTAGAGGAACCTCCCTTCTGTGGGTCCATCACCCAAAGATTGACTTGTGTAGTGATATTGGGAAAGATTTTTTCCCCCAATATAAGACTATGCGGTTTAGCATGATTAGGTGCATTGTTGTAAATCCTAGACATTGGTACTATGGGTGGTGTGCCCATGCCTAACATTCCCAAACACACACACATGAGCTCGTGAAAATTGAATTCGATGGTTGGTCAAGTTTTTCTTCCCTGTTCAGAGATTCACCAACTGTCCATAAAAGGCTTAAGTAGGCGATATGCAACTTGCCATAAAACCACGACAGTGGCATAGATCAACAAATTTTCGATTCCATTGGGCTCATGACTATGTATATCAGCTAGGGGAACCTCCCTTCCATGGGTCCATTTCCTAAAGCTCATATTGTGCAGTGGTATTTGGAGCTAGGGTTTTTCCCAGTAATATACTATGTAGTTTAACATGACTAGGTCCAAGTTATTGGATCCTAGACATTGGAACTGTGGTTGGTGTTCACATGTCTAAAATGCACAAAAACACATGTAGTAGCTCGCCAAAATCAAATTTGATGTCAAGTCGAGTTTTTATGCCATGATCATATATTCACCAAATTTCCCTAAAAGGATTTTAAATAGGTGACCTACAACTCGCCATAAAACCACAACAGTGACTTGGATATATGAATCATTGATTAATTCCAGCTTAGGGCTATGCATATCTTCCAAGGGAACCTCCTTTCCATGGGTCCATTTCCTGAATATCATGATGTGCGGTGATCTCGAGAGCTACAGTTTTTCCCACTAAGAAACTATACAGTTTAGCATGATTAGGTCAATTGCTAAAAATCCTTGACATTGGGATTGTGGGTGGTGTTTCCATGTCTAATATGACCAAATACAAATGAAGGAGCTCACAAAATTTGAATTCAATGCTTGGTCAAGTTTTTATACCCTAATCACAGGTTCACCAAATGTACCTGAAAGGCATAAGTAGTCCACCTGCAACTCCCTTGGGATTGGGACTATGCATATCATCTAGGGGAACCTCCCTTCCATGGGTCAATCGCTTGAAGCTCATCTTATGCAATCATCTCAGGAGCTAGGTTTTTTCCCAGTAAGAGACTATGTAGTTTACCATGATTAGGTTATTTAAAATCCTCAACATTGGGACTGTGAGTGGTGTTCCCATGTCTAACATTCCCAAACACACATGCAGGATCTCGTGGAAGTCGAATTCGATTCTTGGTCAGGTTTTTATGCCCTTATCATAGGTTGACCAAGTGTCCCTAAAAGGATTGAGTACGTGACCTGCAACTCACCATAAAACCACAACAGTGGATCAGATCGATGAACCGTTGACTCTGTTGGCCTCGTGACTATGCATATCATCTAGGGGAACCTCCCTTCCATGGATCCATCACCTAAATGTCGTCTTGTGCAGTCATCTCGAGAACTAGGGTTTTTCCCAACAAGGGACTTTGCAGTTTAGCATGATTAATCATTGCTGAAAATACTTAACATTGGGACTAGGGATTGTGTTCCCATGTCTAAAATTCCCAAACACTCATGCAGGAGTTCATGGAACTTGAATTCGATGCCTAGTCAGGTTTTTATGCCATGTTCACAGATTCACCAATTGTCCCAAAAAGGATTAAGTAGCCAACCTAAAACCATGACAGTGGCTCAGATTGATGAATGATTGAATCTGTTGGTATCATGACTATGCACATTATCTAGGGAAACCTCCCTTCTATGGTTCCATTGCTTGAAGCTCGTCTTGTGCAATGATCTCGTGAGCTAGGGTTTTTCCCTATAATAAACTATGCAGTTTAGCATGATTAAGTCAGTTGTTGAAAATACTCAACATTGGGACTGTGGGTGGTGTTCCCATGTCTAACATGCCCAAACACATGCATGAGCTTATGGAACTAGAATTCAATGCCCAATTTCATTTTTATGCTCTTATCATAGATTCACCGATTGTCTCTAAAAGGATTAAGTAGACGACCTCCAACTCGCCATAAAACCATGACACTGGATCTGATCAATGAATTGTTGATTCCGTTAGGCTCATGACTATGAATATTAGCTAGGGGAACCTCCCTTATGTGGTTCCATCTCCTCAAGCTCGTCATGTGCAATGATCTTAGGAGCTAGGGATTTCCCTATAAGATACTATGTAGTTTATCATGATTAGCTGAATTACTAAAAATCCATGAGATTAGGACTATGAGTGGTGTGTCCATGTCTAACATGACTAATAACACACATAGGATCTCATAGAACTTGAATTTGATGCTCGATCGTGCTTTTATGCCTTAATCACAGGTTCACCAAATGCCCCTAAAACACTTAAGTCAGCCACTTGCAACTCCCCATAGAACTGAAATAATGGATTGGATTGATGAACTGTTTAATTTGTTGGTATAGTGACTATGCATATTAGCTAGGGACACCTCCCTTCCATGGGTCCATCGCCTAAATCCATCCTTGTGAAATGATACTGGGAACTAGATTTTTTCCTACTAAGAGACTATTGTTATACCTAAATTCTATCACCATCATGTGATAAGACCCTTAACTTCCATGTTTTCCCTTAATCCCAACACTTAGAGTGGAAACTTGCTCTGTTTGACAATTCTACTTGAAAAATCCTAGCACCGTGCTTTCCCTGTGACTGATGAGTGGTACCTTGCTCAGCACCGCCTGTATCCTATTTTAGAGAAGCGGTGCCACCACCTATGGTATTTTGTCTAAAAGTGGTTCTCATATAAACCACTCTATCATAAGGGAAGAAAAGTGGTACCCTAGGTAAAATGGGAAAAAGAGAAGTTTCTCGAGGCTTCTAGAACTTGAGCCTCGTGTCCTCCCTTATCCCTATCATTATGGGTTAGTTTGAGCTCGAGATCCCCCATGATAGGATATTGGAGCCACCTCACCCACAATTCTCTCAACTATTCTTATCCTTTGAGCCTTATAAATACAAGCTCATATCCATAGTTGAGGGGGAGCATTATAGAGTTATTGCTATGCTGTTGGATTGACTACCTAGTCCAAATCATTGGAGAGCATAGAGAGCAAAGTTGGAGCTTAGGGGGATGAAGTGTTTGTCTCGTGGAGGGGCTTGTCGACATTAAGGAAATAGTTGTAAGCTTCTCCATACATTCTTAATGCAAAGCTGATTTCCATCCCACATTACTGTTGTTTTTATTTCACATGTACATGTTAGATTCCTTAGTCACTAGCATGGATACGTAGATGATTTTCTAGTAGCTTTGATGTGCTTGTATGTTTGATATGTTTGTAGGTACATAGGTTCATTATTGAAGCAGTATTCCAGGTGTCTACAGTATTCAGGGAAGGTCTTCATCCTTTGTCGTTCACTCATTTGTTCTGGATCTGAACCATTCAGACTAGAGGAACAACTTCTATCCACAAAAGGTGCAATATTCCTGATAACAACTATGTAGTTTAGCATGATTAGGTCAGCTGCTTGAAATCCACGACATTGGGACTTTGGTTGGTGTTCCCATGTCTAACATGCCCAAAGACACATGCAAGAGCTCATGGAAATCAAATTAGATGCCTGATTTGTTTTTTATGCCCACATCATAGATTCACCAACTGTCTCTAAAAGGCTTAAGTAGGAAATCTGCAATTCACTATAAAACCACAATAATGGATTGGATCAATGAACCATAAATTCTATTGAGCTCATGACTATGCATATCATCTAGGGGAACCTCCCTTCCATTTCTCCATTTCCCAATGCTCCTCTTGTGTAGTGATCTAGAGAACTAGGGTTTTTCCCAGCAATAGACTATGCAGATTAGCATGATTAGGTCCAATTCTGGAAAACATAGACATTGGCACTGTGGGTGGTGTTCCCATGTCTAACATTCCCAAAAACACATGCAAGAGCTCACGGAATTTGAATTCGATGCTTGGTCGGGTTTTAATGCCCTTATCATAGGTTCACCAAATGTCCCTAAAAGGATTAAGTAGGCCACCTTTAACTCACCATAAAAACATGACATTGGCTTGGATAGATGAGGTATCGAATCCTTTTGCACTCATGAATGTGCATATCATATAGGGGAAGCTCCCTTCTATGGTTCCATCAGTCAAAGCTTGTCTTGTGTAGTGATATCGGGAGCAAGGGTTTTGAATAATAAGAGACTATGCATTTTAACCTGATTAGGTCAATTGATGAAAATCCTCAACATTGGGACTGTGGGTGCTGTTCCATGTATAAAATGACCAAAAACACATGCAGGATATCGTTAAACTATAATTCAATTCTCGATCGGGTTTTTATGCTTTAATCATATGTTTACCAAATGTCCCTAAAAGGATTTTTTAGGCCACCTAAAACTGTCCTTAAACCCACTAAATTGGCTCAGATTGACGAACTGTCGACTCCATTGGGCTTGTGACTATGCATATCAATTAGGGGAACCTCTTTACCTTGGTTCCATCACCCGAATCATGCCTTGTGTAATGATCTACAGGCTTAGGTTTTTTCCTAGTAAGAGAGTATGCAGTTTAGCATGATTAGGTTCATTGATGAAAATCATTGACATTAGGATTGTGGGTGGTGTGTCCAATTCTAACATGACCAAACACATATGCATGAGCTTACGCAAGTCAAATTTGATGCTCTATCAAGTTTTATGCTTTGATCACAGGTTCACCAAATGTCCTTAAAAGGATTAAGTAGGCCATCAGCAACTCCCCATAAAAACACGACAGTGGATCAGATAAAAAAAATATCGACTCTTTTGGGCTTGTGACTATTCATATCATCTAGGGACACCTCCCTTCAATGGGTCCATTTCCTAAATCTTGTATTGTGTAGTGATATCGAGAGCTATGTTTTCTTCTAGTCAGAGACTATGTAGTTTAGCATGATTTGATTAGTTGTTGATAATAAAACGATATTCCAACGTTCAATTAGTCACCATTTGATTAAAACATCATAAACATGTGTGCCAATGAGGGGGGTGCTTTAACAAGTTTCATTCCATGTGTATAAGTTCTTAGTGAAATCACACATAATGAAAGATTAAAAGTTCCTTCTAGGTTTGAACCTAGGATGCTCCACCAAAGGACTAATACATGACTAATATCACATCAAACCTTAGAAAAAGGATTTATCATCAAATATGTGTGTAGCATCCCACTTTTCTATCTCAAACTTGGGAAATATTACATCACAAGGGTACTAACATCATCAATTACACATTCCACATAGGTGATGCCTAGAAAATGTCACAATATAAAGTCATAACACCCATGGAAATCCTACCAAGATAAAATGCACCACCACAACACATAAAAACCGCTATCCATTGACATCAATCATGTCCCCAACATACTTCCAAATATCAAGAACATATTTTCCTAGTGACATGAACCACATAAGATCACCATGCAAACTATCATTAGGGATCCTCCATATATCATAGAAATTGAAGCAAATGCATGAAGGAAACATCCATTCCACAAGAAGATCATCCATAGTAGAAAAGTGAGTCTCCTCCACCAAAGGTATTTATCCAACAACCATCTTGAAGAATAGAAGGAGCTGCATGAATATGCATATCTCCCTAGTTCATTTATATGCTCCAAGATACCAAGGGTTTCCCTCGCTTACCTTCTAATTTTACCATTTTCTCCCTAGAATGAGTTCCCTTAATCCCCAAGTCCCCTATATTCTCATCTTTCAACTCTATACTATTGTTTCTCTGTCACAAAAGTTAAGAAGAATCCCTAGTTTGCTTACCTTGCTTCCCTTTCTCCCTTAGCATTCTCCACCTTTATGCTTAGACCCTCAACCTTGCTATCTCAAGTAGCTTTCAAACAAACCTTTGGAAGCCTATTGTGACCATTTTATAGGCCCATACACGTTGTTGGTATCACTATTACATACCTGCATACATTACAAATAGTGGTTAATGTTGTTAAATAAAATTTATATGTATGCTCCTTTACTATACTAATAGTGTTTCTAAATATTATTCATGACAGTTCAGTGTTACACGATTGATGTTTGATATGATACCTTGTTGGTGAATGATTTCTCATGATAAAATATTAAAAGATAAATGTAAATGGGTGTCTTGATTATAAAATTGAATAACCTCAAAAACACCAATGATGCATTGATAAATTAGATGCATACCAACCCTAGTTTTTAATATTGTTTGATGATGTAAGTGGTATCATAGGTGCTGGTATAGGCACTTGATTTGAAAGATGATAAAATAATTGTACTCTAATCATTTACACTTTGTCCTATACTCATATCATTGCTACATAAATTCCTTTATACCACTGATAAATTCATTATGTTAGTGGTCACTTGGACAAGTTAGTATGGAAACTTACATTGACTGTTTATACATAAGATTATACAGTTCTATGACTCGTATACATGCACAATCTCTATTATTAACCATTATTAATTCCTTGCAATTATTATCGTTTACTATTATTCACCATTGAAAGGATACCTTATTGTGTTAACTAACAATGAATATTACTCATCATGTTTCCATTGTTGATTAATGTACACATATTGAAATAGTACTTTTCAAGTCTTAATTCTTTCTAGTATATCTTTAATCATTCTCTTATTGAATCCATTCAAGGAATTGGTATTATCTCAAGGTTGTTGGAAGGTAGTGATGTTGGTGTTGACATGTACTCTACAAGGGCTCCCCCACTTGGGATGATAATGATCCCGAATAAGTTACTACATTGAACTAGACATTGGGTTTGGTGTGTTGTATGCTTGCCATTAACTAGCAAGCCTCACCTGCTAGTTTGAATGGTGACACCAATCCTTTTTCCTTCTATGCGTATTGTGCAGTAATGTAGTCTACTGAACATTGATTAAATACCAACTTTTCCCTCTATAACTATGCTGGAAGTATCTTCTCTCTCCCAAAATCACATGCAACAAATGAAAATATCCTATGAATGAGTCATGTAATTGCACCTTACAAGCACTTATATTTGTGCACATGTGATTTTTATGAAAAAATGCATTTTTTAATGATAGATTTATGAATTTTAGGTATAGAAATTGCCTTTTTGAAATAGGAAAAATCACATTTTTTTCATTCTCAATAATTGGGAAGGGTAAAAATTGGTGAATTTTATGAAATTTCCAAACAAAATTTCATTTTTTTCTACAATGATATAGCTATGAAAGTATTAAAAGAAATAGAAGGACAATAATTTGCTCACTATAAAAACTATATGTGAACACATTTTGACAGTGAAGGTCATATATTATTAAATAGTTGGGCCCCAATGACTATTGACTAGGTTGTAAATTATGGATGTGCCTTGATTTTCATTTTGAGATCACCGATTCAAAAATATATTAAAAAATTAGATTATTTACAGGGTAAAATTATGTATGATGATTGTTAATTTTTGTATTTAAGTACTGATAAATTACAATATCCAAAATTTAAGAAAGCATAATTAGAAAGGATCTACTTTATAGAATATTTAAAAATCCTACAATTATTGGTTTCAACACTGTAAACAACCAATCCCGTGATTTGTATTTTAATGGAGTTCTTAAATATCAATTGAGTCCTTCACCCACATTCTTAGGTGCTATCACTCGAAATTGTTCTTTAAGAAAAATGGCTTAAAAGGTTTCTGAGTGAATAGAACATGGGCAATGTTTCTATCATCAACACAACCCATCTCTTTCACTTCATAGCTAGTGCTTGTTAACTATAGGGGGAATCCTTAAGCAATTTGTAACTAAAACTTTATATTTTTATAGTGAGTATTTTATTCATCTTGGTTGATTGAGAGAAAAATAAATAAAGAGAAATAAGAAGAATATGTAGGGAAATTACAAGATTAAATCCTACAGCTACAAAATTTTTAAAGTTTGAATATAAACAAAATAGAGAGAGGAGAATATAAAATAATTCTCACTCATCATTCATTCACAATTATGAAAGAGATGGGATCATTTTTGTATTTTCTAAATAAGATATGTGTAGATAGGTACTAAGTCTGATAAAAATTAAGATCGTTATCATTCTTTACTGAAGGACTTATGGGAGGAAATCATGACCTGAGCTCCTTATTCTGCACAACTCCTGGATATAAGAAGTAACTATGAAATTGATAACATAAGATGGCTTTATTAATTTCCAACATGTGATGACAAATAGGTCAATAGGATTGCTAAGTACATCAGTGAGACTACAAAGTGGGAGTGCTAAATATGCTTATGGAAAATCAAGATATAGTCAAATCTATCCTAGATAAACAAGAATCCAAAACCTAAGTCATGAAAACTTGTAGAAGTGAAACAAATCCATGATGCAAATACATGCAAGTGTGGTGGCGAATCAAAGTTTAAGATCCATCGACCCTTATAGGGGGGTGTTTTTCTTTGGGGGTGATCAACATGCCCTGAATGCCTCTCTCCTAACATCCAAGGCCAAAGGGAAGAAATGCTTGATAGTTTACTACTTATTTTATTTTTTTACGAGAAGAATCTGAACACTGCTTGAAGATATAAACATGAAATGAAGGGAAATATAAAATATGGAGAGGAGAAGATCGATGTTGCACTGATGCCATTCTGCTTTGCTGAACATGTATTCATGTTTGTGCTTTAGTTCCATCTCTCTAAAATAGCAACACTTGTCTTTTCTAAAAATATCCACAATGCTTTTGAAAAAACATGAGACTTTTGTTTGGAAAAATATCAGTGACTTCCCCTCCGCTACTTTTTTTTTTTCTTTTGTTGAGTTGGTTAGATTTTTTTTGCTTAGAGTAGTGATAGGAGTTTTTTTTGCACTCTCACTATGAATTTATGCTACCTATACTTTTGATTTATTTTGATTGGATTTGTGATAATTACTTGGAAATTAATAAAATTATGTTATTATATCATGTGGAGCAATATCCTCCCCTAATATTCCTGCTAAAGAACCAAACTGGGTACATAAACATCACCCTCTCTCCACTGATTTGTATGCTGAAAAAAACAAAATCAAGTGTTATTTTGGGTAGAAAAATTCTATGTCACATATCAAACCGAATAAAGTAGCAGCAAGTACATTTGAAACTCAAATCACATCATTATTTATTACTCTTGAAAACAAGAAATACAAGGAAATATTCAAACTCTACCTTTTACCCATTGCTTCCTAGCTTGAAAATTGATCAAATAAAATCTATACCCCTTCCTTCTTTAAAGACTAATATGTACAATGAATGCGTACACATGCATAATATCTTGATTGAAATAAAAATAAACCCTAAATATATTATTACCCTTGGGATTGGTTCCCTCACCAAAGCACCCTAGCTCTGCGTGCAACTACTAGCTGAAGCAAACTCAAAAATAGAACTAAATTGCTAAATATAAAAAACATTTAAATATATAAACTAAAAATAATATGATACATGCTTTTGGCATGCATCCACCCTCTCTCTCTTTCTAGATAAATTTCCATGTTCTCTCATTACTACTTTATGTAACTATTGAAGGAGAGCATACTGTTGTTGTTATCATACTGTTGGAGAGCATACTAGAGCATATCTCCTGGGGAACCCGCTGCCATACCTTTCCTTTATGTGCCCAAATTTTATTTGCTTGTTTCTACCATTAATGGTGATCTCCTCGATAGTTCCCGATAAATTAAATGTCCAACATAATCCTTATCCAAAATACTTTGTATTATCGTTTTACCCTCTATTATTGGCATACTTTGTACATAATATCACTGTTGATGCCCGGGAATTCGCAAGCGGCAACAGTAAGGGATTCTCCCCAATCAACGTTCCCAACTAGCCCGTTGACTGTTTGAAATAGGGAATCTGTCCGGTTTGCGGTCCGACTACCGTAGGTCAAGGAACAAAACTAAGGCTTTACCGGTTGCGGCCCGGCCCACCGAGTTTTTGCATTTTTTACCTAAAGAAATGATATGCAAGTGCCTAGCTAAAAATCAAAGTGATCAAGCTGCAGGGAATGGTCACAAAGTGATGCGCAAGTTCTTACCTCTCGTCTTGCGCTCGCGAGCAACCAAACCAGATACGAAAGAAAATAAGCTAACTATTTACACTATCCCTAGGGAGCAAGGTTATCATTTTGGGTGAGCAATACATTTTCACATACATAGAGAAAAATCACAGTTAACTGATACTTCTTCTAGAGCACATGAACACTTACCGATATTCAAATAACCAGGTAGCCGATCATTTTATAACAACATCTATTACTCACAGCGAAAAATATCCAGAAATTACTGAAGAACATTTAGCAAGAACGCGGGTTCAGAATATCTAAAAAAACTCTTACAATAAATGAAACACAGCTGAAAACGAAATAGTTCCTCTTCAACCTTATTCATTTAGTTTGCATTGATACATTTCGCTTTCACTCTCTCCGGCAGGAAAAAATTGCAGTTCCTATGCAAAACGAAGTAGTTCATCTTACAAGTAAAACCGATACAAAGTTTTCCAGGGAAAAAGCCCTTTCTCAGTGCCTCGTCCCTCTATTTAAACTGCAATTACAGAAGAAAAAAAACGTTTTCTTTTCCAGACGCATGGTCTTTCGGTTTCCCAACTCTACACATTCCGGTCTTTTGTCATTACGTGATCATGACAACTTGGTAACTGATCCGTTTCTGGAATCACGCCTCTGCAGCTCCTGACTTCGTCTTCCATTTGCCTCTTTTCAGTCATATTTCTGCCAAATGGGTTAATCTTTCTTCCTGTCATGACAAATTTACCGGTTGCCTGTATACTTCTTGCATTCACATTAAGAGCATGATCCAAACGACAAATATCATCAATTAACCGATCCGCAAGGAAATGGCTGAGCGAACCTCCTACGGGCCTGGCAAAAATTCTATGGTTGCCGGCGGAAAGAAAAACAAGTCAGCGATCAGGTAAAAACGAGTTCGAGAGCCCGGGGAAACAGCCAGCCACAATGTCGGGTGAGGTTTAAGTCACATCCAAGTGAAACGCGAGCGGAAGATGTCGTAAGTCGGAGGTCGGGCGGTTTTAGCTTCTAAAACCGGAAGACTTCAGCAGCCGCAACGGCCGAGGGTGAGAGTTAAGGGACGTGCGGAATGGACGGGAAACTAGGTCGGACGTCGGAAAGGAATCGGATCGAGAACTGACTATCCCCTTCCAGCCGCAACGGCAGGCAAGCAGAAGCTACGGACCCGCTATTAAAAAACATCAGGCGTCGGACGGTTTAGGAGATCGGGCGAAAGAAAAGTCTCGGAGCCGCAATGGCGAAAGGGTTGCAACTTCGCAGCCTCCGATCCAGCAGTAGAAGGGGCCCGCTTCAGGGAAACTCAAGTATTCTAGCAATGCTAAGGGTCGGCTGTAACCAAAATCGCTCTTTCTTCACACAAGATGCTCCGAAGAACAGCGAATTTGCCTCTCTTAGACCACATATCCACAACTCGAACCAAATATGAACAAAGCACACATAGACTACTGACATCCCCACCTTCATAGAAGTGAAAGAAAACACGCTCAAGGAGCTAAAAGGTTCAACGATCAAGCCATACAAAAATAATGAGGAGGGGCCCAGAAAATTAAGTAAATAAATTCGGGGAGAACCGTTGTGGTAGCAACAACTGGCGATTACCTGGGGAACCTGTATCTCTGGGTGATTATTGTCTTTGAGTAGCAGATTGTTCCGCCACAAATGCATTCATCGAATTCTTCCACCTATCTAGATTTCTAATATCACTGAAGTGTGTACCTTAATCATTGCTATTAGTCCTTTGGGGAAAAGGAAAAATTGAGACCCTCAAGTCCAAATAACTATGCCGAGGCCAGAGTATGAGTTTCATTATTACCTCTTTTTTTCAGGTAGCTAACAGTGTGGACGCCACAGGGTTGCAGCACATAGCAAACAGCAGTATTCGTTTGTTCCTCATTCCCATGCCATTTTAACACTTTTGTGTATTTGGACTTCTGTCCTTTCATCTGAGTCCTTCTGTGCGCCTTTCTTACTGAATTTTAATTCAGGATCCTCTATCCCATAGTGCCCTTTCGTGTGAGTGGTGTACTTTAAGTCCTAGCTCACGGACGGAGAGGATATTTTGGCAATTTAGTTTTTATGCTCTAGCACTTGCTTTGATTTATGGTACTTTTCTAGAAGTTTGACTCTTCAGCTGCCTCTTGGCATAGGATCATTTATATTTAATACACTGTTCACCTTGCTTCCTCCCATGGGTCCTTTACTGTCGCTCCTTAGAACATTTTAAATGTGACGTGGATGAAGCCTCGACATAGTACTCCAGACTCTCTGAATCCGGTTTAATTCACAGGGGTTAAGCAGGACTTCAATGCACACCATATTTTATTCGAGAAAACCGTTAGGCTAGAAGAATTATTTAAGCAATACACAGGCTGATACTCAACATATTTGCTATTCCCAAAAGACCTTAGTATTCTCCAGTCCACCACAAGTTTGTTCCCCTTATTGAAAATCAAGACTAAACATTAAATTAAAAGAAAGCATGACTTGGAAACAACTACACAGCTTATTTATATACAAGGCATGAACTATCAAAGAAAAACTTCAAGAAAAGTAAGGCTTGAGAACTAGACCATTTACTGGCAAGTTCTCTTCCCATCCCTGTAAATCTTGCAACTTATAAGTAGCAGGGCCAAGTTTGGCTACAATCTGAAAGGGGCCTACCCATAACTGCTGGAATTTGGTATGATTTCCCTTTTCATCATGGGGGTGGTCCCACTTGAGGACCAAGTCTCCTACTTCAAAGTCCTTTTTTCCAGCTTTATGTTTGTCAAACCATCTTTTGACTACCTCCTGCTATTGTCTGAAGCGTTCCCTAGCTTTGGATCTGGCTTCTTCTGCTTTTAGGAGATTATAAATTCTTATTTGCAGAACCTCATCATCCGACCCCCTAGACTCTTGAGCTAGTATGGAAGAGGGTAGCAGAATATTGGGAGGTGGGATGGATTCCTTTTCGTACACGAGGGTATAGGGTGATACTCCTACGACAGACTTGGGAGTGACTCTGTCGTCCCACAGGGCATTGGGTAAGGCTGAGTGCCAACTTCCCTGGTTTTCTATGACAGTGTTCTTCAGGATTCTAATGAGGTTTTTGTTGGAGGATTCAGCCAGGCCATTCCCTTGCAGATAGTAGTTAGTAGAATAATGTAATTTTATCCCTTTCTCATGAGCAAAAGCAGTTAACTTAATGGATGAAAAGTATTTAGCATTATCAAAAACTAGCGAAACTGGAACTCCAAACCTGGTCATGATATGATCTTGTACGAAGCTGATGACTTCATCCTCGTTTATCTTGCGCAATTGGATAGCCTCGACCCAGCGAGTGAAATAATCAGTTGCAGTTAGAATATACTTGTGCAACAGGGAAGAATTTGGCTTTATTTCTCCAATGACGTCTATTCTCCATTGTTCGAAAGGCTCTGCGATCATTACTGGCTTTAGAGGTGCTGCTGCTCTAGGTTGTCTTCCACCACATCTTTGGCAAGTATCACATTTTCTGACGTGTGCGTGTGCATCCCTAAAGAGTGTTGGCCAGTAGTAACCGGATCCGAGAACCTTGTGGGATGTAGTGTCCCCTGAGTAATGTCCCCCATCCGGGCCATTGTGCAACTCAGACATCACCTTCTCAGCATCTTCTTTCTCCAAGCATCTCAGGAGGACCCCATCGTAGTTTTTTCTAAACAATACACCCTCTATGATTTGGTAGGAGGCTGATTTCAAACGCAGAGCCCTTCTTTGTTTGGAACTCCAATGTTCCGATAACACCCCTGACTACAAGTAATGCACAAGATCTCTATACCACGACTCAGGAGCTGTGAATAAAGGGAAAACATCCGTTACATGCAACTCAGCTTCGTCTTCCCATGTTTGTTCTTCATTGTTTGTCTTCCCAGTCATTAGTTTGCATAACCCTTGACCTTTTACTATAGTAGCCGGCTTGAATTCAAGATCGTATTCTTGAAGCGCTGTTACCCAATTTCCCCTTCTTTCTCCTAATTCTTTTTGAATGAGAAGGGATCTTACTGCTGGGTAAGGGACTATTACCTTGGTACAATTTTTTAGTATATATGGCCTGAATTGCTTTACTGCCTTAAATACTGCGTATGCCTACTTATCAACAGCTGGGTAGTCTAATTCAGCTCCTTGTAGCCCAGTGCTCATAAAAGAGATTGGGAATTCATCACCCCCTTCTTCCTTTTGTGTGAGTACCGCTGCTAATGAATCATCGGAAGCAAATGTATACATAATAAAGTCCTTATCAAAGTCTGGACTTTTCAAAGAAGGCGCATGTGCAACGGCAGTCTTGATTTTACTGAAAGCGTTCTTTTCCGTTTCAGCCCACTTAAATTGTGCGTTTTGCTTGACCATCTGCTGCAATGGTTTAACAGTCTGGGCAAAATCAGGCACAAACCTACGCACGAAGTTTATTGTTCCCATGAAGGATTGCATTCCCTTTTTATTATGAGTCATGGGGATTTGTTCGATGGCCTTGATTCTTTTTGGGTCTATAGATATACCTCTCTTTGAAACTATATGGCCTAGTAACTTTCCCTCTGTGACTGCGAATACGCACTTCTTAGGATTGAGTGAGATGCCATACTTCTGACAACGCTCGAAAATTTTCTTTAGGTGGAACGCGTGCTCCTCTCTTTTATTAGAAAATATTGTGATATCATCAAGGTAGACCACCACACTTCGTCCAATCAATCCACGGAAAGCTATGTCCATAGCTCTCTGAAATGTCGCTCCAGCATTAATCAGTCCAAACGGCATCCTTCTATATGTGAAAGTTCCCCATTTCGTTCTGAATGTTGTCTTAAATCTATCTTCCTCGGCCACTAACACTTGGTTGTAGCCAGAGAATCCGTCTAACAATGAAAACAATTCAGACCCAGAAACCATCTGTAGCAATTGCTCCATGGGGGGTACCGGATAGTTGTCTTTGTCTGAGGCGCGGTTTAAGTTTTTGAAATCCACGCACAGTCTGATTTCTCCCGACTTCTTTCTGACCGGTACCAAATTTGACACCCACTCAGAGTGCCTTACTTTTAAAAAAATCCTGGCGTCCAACAATTTCTTTACCTCGCTTTGAATTAGTGGCTCCAACTTGGGGTGCATCTTCCTTAAAGGCTGTTGATATGGCTTGACGCCTGCTTTAATAGGAATGACATGCCTGATAATGTTGGTGTCGTAGGTCTTCAGATCTGCGTATGTCCATGCAAAGACATCTTTATACTGTTCGAACAAGAGGAGGAACCTGTCTCTTTCTGCTGGTGAGCAGCATTTGCCGAGGTTCACAAACTTGGGCTCAGTTTCAGTCCCTAAGTTTATCAGCTCGAACTGTAGAGTTGAGCTGTGTCTCTTCACATTAGCGGGTCTTCTAAATTTTTCGTTTAAGTCAAACATCTTCTCTAATTTTCTGACCCCTTTGGGAATGAAATTGTCATATTTCATTTCGGCCTGATGTTCCTCATCATCGATGATGGCTCCTTTAAAGGTCTCATCATTTTTCAAGCACTCGATTATTTGCTGATCGTTGTCAAATACTCGCAAGTTGGTGATCATGTCAGGAACTGATGGCCTGAAAAGCAGTTCAATAGAACATTTGTTATTAGTGGGAACCAACCTGGCGGCTGATGTAGCTAGAAGATCAGCGGCTGCATTTTTTATTCTTGGGATTGAAATAATGTTAAATGCATGAAAACATTTGAGCAATTCCCATACCTTGTTTTGGTAAGCTTTCAAATGAGGGGAAACACAGTGTATTTGATTTTTTATTTTCTTTACAACTATTTCCGAATCCCCAAAAACTTTTAAATTACTAACCTGTAGCTCGATTGTTTTCTTGAGTCCCTGTAGTAGTGCTTCATATTTAGCCGTATTGTTAGTACATTCAAACTCTAATCTACAGGATAGGAAGTGCTTATTGTTTTGTGGATCAATGAGGATGCAGCCGGTCCCTGACCCTTCTAACGTTTTCGAGCCGTCAAAATATAAAGTCCAGAAAACATTATCTACTGAAAATGAATATACTCCTACAGCTAAATCTACTATTTTACAGTCAAGCTCATTAGCCTGAGAAAAATGAAGGATATCAGGCTGGGTGTCAGGTGTGTTGCTAACCTCTTCCGCTTGATAATTCCCTGGTTCTAGTTCAAGAAAGTAGTTTCCCAATACAGATTCGACCGGTACATTCTTCTCATCTAATTGAGTGACATTGTACTTCATCTGAGGTTCTCTCAAAACCTTGATCTGATTAGGACTCCCTTTGTGCGGCAACCAAAGATGTGACCAATCTGTGGAGAAATACCCATTTAATTTGGCTGACCAATCTCTACTCAGGACCAGGCCGTAAGCATCTGGTATGTCAGCCACTACGATATTAATAATCTGGAATAATTTATCATTGGATGCCAGATGGATCAGGATGTCTTCCAATTCACCAATTACCTTGACGTCCGTCCTATCCAATTGCACCACCCTCCATGTGGATGGCTTAGGCTGTCCATTTATTTTCTTACATACTGATATGGGCATGACATTAATTGATGCCCCTGAGTCCACTAGGCAATTGTGTACGTTATGATTGAAAATTTCAAATGTCAGGAGGAAAGGTGGATGCTTGGTTTTAGACTTACCTCCGATGCTAGCTTCTCCAATCTCTTCTTCGTCCCGAGTCTGATTGTCGGCAGGCAGCTTTTCTTCCGACTTTTCAAGTGCCTTCAATAACTTTTCTTTCTGTTGAGGTACTTTGCACACTTCAAACAGCGGGACGTTGTATTTTATCTTCTTTAGATCTTCGACAATGTCATATTCGATTAGTTGTCTAGTGTACTGAGATTTATCAGCACTCGCATTCTCATCGTTTGGCTTAGGCGGCTTTCTGTTTTGCTTCGGATCCTGGCTGGTAATGGTAAATTCCAGAATCTGATCAGCCAATGATTCTTCTTGAAATTTCTTTTTTATATTTCTTTGCAGCCTTCGAATCTTTGGGAGCAGAAGACTATCATCACTAACAGCCCCTCTGCTCCTAGTTGTTACGTTAGCCTCCCTGATAGCTTTGCGTCCCTGGGTATTTTCCTCCTCTGCACCAAGTAAGGAGACAGAATTCCATAATGCCATGGTCTCATCCTCCTGCCCTTTTGTAGAAGTGGAAGCAGCATTTTCGTTCTTTTCATCTTCGTCTTCCTCTGTTAATCTCGAATCCAACATCTGATTCATGACCAACGTCATTGAATTTATCCATTGCGGATAGTTCTTTTCGGAATGAGGCTGTTGATGAAAGGTATCGAAATTCTCCATCCCTATCTCTGTCAGGTTCATGGCTACAGTTTTCTGAGGAGTAGGTTGGGTCTGATTTCTATCCTCCCTTTTCTTATAATATGGCCTGAAAAAAATTTGAGCTTCTTTTTCCTTTTCTAAGTCTATGATCTTGTTAGACAACTTTTGCATCATTTTGTCCATACCTTCATAATCTGGTGCTTTCTCCTCTTTGGGCTTAGTAAACAGCAAGGTCTTCCTTTTCTCCCCTGCCTGCTCAGGATAATCTTCAATGCTCTCTCTTTCTGCTTCCACTACTTCAGATTCTTCATAAGTCTCTGTCAAAGTGGGCTTGGCCCTACCTTTTGCAAACATGGCTAAATCAGGACCCAAAGCTGAAGTATAGTATTCGATCAGTACCTTGTCTGAAGGCTTATCTGTTTCAGAGAAATTTTTTAGATATGCTGCAAACCTTTGTGTGAAACTATGCACTTTTTCCCTTTTTTCTTTCTTCAAAGCACATAGACCTTTCATAAGGGCAGTGTGAGTTTTTTGGATTGCATACTTACTTATGAACATTCTTTCAAAGGTATCCCAGTCTGGGATAGAATTGGCGGGCAGTCCAAAATACCAAGAGGCTGCAGCTCCTTTGAGGGTATGTGTGAACAATCTACAAACCACATCTTCATGCTCCCCTGCCTTCAGTCCTTCTATAGCCAAATAAAAACTTTGTAAGTGATCATCCACTAATATCTTCTCATTTGGGTCGAACTTAGGTAATAACTTTTCGAAGGCTTGAGGTAGGTCATGCAAAGGCGGGGTCAGATTTAGAGGTGACCTGGCTTTCCATGCAGGTGGTGGAGGATTAGGTGGGGGTTGATTGGCGTTAACACCGGCCATGAGTTGGGGTGGAGAATGCGGAGGCGAACCAACAGGGGTGTGGGGACATGAACCAGCAGGGGTGTGAACTGGAGAACTGTAAGGAGTGTCTAGACCTACTTGGTTCAAAGGAAATTCAACCTCCTGTAAGGCGGTTTCCACAAGTTCTTCCTAGTCTCCTACCAACACCGAATCTTCACTTAAAGGACGGTCCTTCTTCTTGTACTCTCTTCTAGGCAGTTCGGGGATAATTGGAAACCCTCCAATCTTCTTTAAATACGCACGGGTATGTCTTCTTAGATCATTTACAATTTCGTTGCGAACAGGATATAAATGCTCTCTATTTTCTTCTACTGGAATCGAATTGCGCGGTCCACTACTTTCAGAACTGTAACCAGCAGAATGATCTCTGTAAAACGGGTTTCCTCGGCCAGCCATACACTGGCGGCCCTCCTTCTAGCGCCAAAAACTGTTGATGCCTGGGAATTCACAGGCAGCAACAGTAAGGGATTCTCCCCAATCAACGTTCCCAACTAGCCCGTTGACTGTTTGAAATAGGGAATCCGTCCGGTTTGCGGTCCGGCTACCGTAGGTCAAGGAACAAAACTAAGGCTTTACCGGTTGTGGCCCGGCCCACCGAGTTTTTGCATTTTTTACCTAAAGAAATGATATGCAAGTGCCTAGCTAAAAAGCAGAGTGATCAAGCTGCAGGGAACGGTCACAAAGTGATGCGCAGGTTCTTACCTCTCGTCTTGCACTCGCGAGCAACCAAACCAGATACGAAAGAAAATAAGCTAACTATTTACACTATCCCTAGGGAGCAAGGTTATCATTTTGGGTGAGCAATACATTTTCACATACATAGAGAAAAATCACAGGTAACTGATACTTCTTCTAGAGCACATGAACACTTATTGATATTCAAATAACCAGGTAGCCGATCATTTTATAACAACATCTATTACTCACAACGAAAAATATCCAGAAATTACTGAAGAACATTTAGCAAGAACGCGGGTTCAGAATATCTAAAAAAACTCTTACAGTAAATGAAACACAGCTGAAAACGAAATAGTTCCTCTTCAACCTTATTCATTTAGTTTGCATTGATACATTTCTCTTTCACTCTCTTCAGCAGGAAAAAATTGCAGTTCCTATGCAAAACGAAGTAGTTCATCTTACAAGTAAAACCAATACAAAGTTTTCCAGGGAAAAATCCCTTTCTCAGTGCCTCGTCCCTCTATTTAAACTACAATTACAGAAAAAAAATGTTTTCTTTTCCAGACGCATGGTCTTTCGGTTTCCCAACTCTAGATATTCTGGTCTTTTCTCATTACGTGATCATGACAACTTGGTAACTGATCCGTTTCTGGAATCACGCCTCTGTAGCTCCTGACTTCGTCTTCCATTTGCCTCTTTTCAGTCATACATCTGCCAAATGGGTTAATCTTTCTTCCTGTCGTGACAACTTTACTGGTTGCCTGTATACTGCCTGCATTCACATTAAGAGCATGATCCAAATGACAAATATCATCAATTAACCGATCCACAAGGAAATGGCTGAGCGAACCTCCTACGGGCCTGGAAAAAATTCTATGGTCGCCGGCGGAAAGAAAAACAAGTCAGCGATCAGGTAAAAATGAGTTCGGGAGCCTGGGGAAACAGTCAGCCGCAATGTCGGGTGAGGTTTAAGTCACAGCCAAGTGAAACGCGGGCAGGAGATGTCGTAAGTCAGAGGTCGGGCGGTTTTAGCTTCGGAAACCGGAAGACTTCAGCAGCTGCAACGGCGGAGGGTGAGAGTTAAGGGACGCGCGGAATGGACGGGCAACTAGGTCGGACGTCGGAAAGGAATCAGAATGAGAACTGACTATCCCCTTCTAGCCGCAATGGCAGGCAAGCAGAAGCTACGGACCCGCTATTAACAAACATCGGGCATCGGACGGTTTAGGAGATCGGACGAAAGAAAAGTCTCAGAGCCGCAATGGCGAAAGGGTTGCAACTTCATAGCCTCCGATCCAGCAGTAAAAGGGGCCCACTTCAGGGAAACTCAAGTATTCGAGCAATGCTAAGGGTCGGCTGTAACCAAAATCGCTCTTTCTTCACACAAGATGCTCCGAAGAACAGCGAATTTTCCTCTCTTAGACCACATATCCACAACTCGAACCAAAGATGAACAAAGCACACATAGACTACTGACATCCCCACCTTCAGAGAAGTGAAAGAAAACACGCTCAAGGAGCTAAAAGGTTCAACGATCAAGCCATACAAAAATAATGAGGAGGGGCCCAGAAAATTAAGTAAATAAATTCGGGGAGAACCGTTGCAGTAGCAACAATCACTATATTTTATTGACATATTTTGCACACCATCTCATTGTTTTTTATTCGTATCTTCATTAATTTATACATTTCTAGTAATGGAATTTTGAAAAACAACAACATCATTACAACATTTTCATCAGGAGAATTATTGCTCATGTTAGGGAACATGTCATTGACACACTCATCAAGGCCAATCATTTCCAAATAATGAGTATCACATGCTCAGTCAAATTCAAATTATTTTGGAAGAAACAATCATGCATCTATTCCTTAGGGAAACATCAAGGAAAGAACATCTATGCTTTCCATGGCCTCCAACCAAACTACTACTATGTACTACCCCCTGAAAAAATTCCACGACTTCATGAATTTCAAGGACAACAGTTATATCAAAACAGTTGGACATGCAGCACAATAAAAAAAACCAAAACATCCAAGGAAGTAGGAATGACACCTTTTCAAGTTGGGCATTTGTTAAACAATTCTTTTACAGCTTGTATTGCTTCTTTATAAAAATATTTTATCAAAGCCATCATGTAACTAGCGTTGATTACTCATACAACAATTTTTTCAACCAGTTCACAAGCATTCACATGGAACTAGATAAGGGAAAGAGGATCATTGACGCGGAACCTAGTGCTACCATCACAACTACAAATACCCAACCATAAGAAACACAGTCAATATACAAATTTGTTGATTGGTTTCTTGTTATTATTTTTTCATAACATTCACATTCAATTAAAGAAACACAGAAAAATCTACAAATTTGCATAAACTTCATTAAACATGGATACTAAACATCAACGTAGATTATACTACGTTGATGTATAGCTGAAATCATTTTAGTACAATATTTACATATGGCATTTCGCTCCCATGACAAAATTTATACTCAATGTGTCATTGTTTTAGATTACCATGACAAAATTTATACTCAATGTGTCATTGTTTTAGAATAAAATGAACACTCTCATGCATGTTCCACCCATAAGTACAACTAGAATCCAAAATCAATTTCTTTTCCATATGATAGTTGAGCATGCCTACATTTAGGTCAGACAAAAACCTAGAAATCAGCTATGAGCTTGATTTCAGCATGAATAAATAAAACTAAAAAAATTACATACTAATCAATCATTTATATAAAAAACTCACCCTCTCCATATGAGGCACGGTTGACTATATTGGCCTCCTCCTTAATGATCTCCTCTCACTGATCATCATCTAAGACAATTATAGAAAACTAGTCATTTTGTATACCAATTATGAACAACATTGACTGAATTGAATAAAACTCTTAAACCAATTAATTTAATAATATTTATTAGATAAATATGTCTTATCGTATAGCTCGACTCTATACTATTATTTTTTTCTTCTTAGGTAGGAAGCTATGTCATTGGATGAAAATCCATCTTGAAAAAATCAACAATTGAACTCGAGGGAGTACCCTTCGTCACTCTAGGATAAGGTCGTCTAGTATACACATGGCTCTCCTTACACCAAGTGTTTGAATAGTCAAATAGATGCATGTATTACAAAACTAACATAAACCAACAATGTAAGATGTTCAAAAATATATCTGATGTTGTGATGTACATATGGTCTTAGGAACTGAATAATCTACATTGGGAGGCACCTGGCGATTCTCCTCTCTCACTGGATGCAAACACAAAGTGTTCAAGTAGTCAAATATATGAATTTATAACAAAACTAGAAAATACCAATGATGTAATGTGTTGAAAAATATATTGGATGTTGTGATTTGCATGTGGTATCAGGAACTGAAGTTTGCACATCCTCTCTCCTCTCTCCGTGAATTCCAACACAAAGTGCTCAAATAGTCAAATAGATGTATTCATTACAAAAGTAACATAAATCAATAATGTAACATGTTCAAAAAGATACATGTTGTAGCAATCTTTCTGTAGTATTAGGAATTGTAGTATCTACATTTGAATGCCCCTCATGGCTCTCTTTTATAAATTCCTACAAACACCATGTACTCGAAAAGACAGATAGATGCATTTATTACAACACTAACATCAACTAGCAATATAACATGTTAAAAAAGATACATGTTGTTGAGATTGTCCAAAGAAATTAAAGAACAAAGTGTTTGCATCCATGTCCTCCCCCAAGGGAATTTGATTGAGAAACTACAAATTGAGAACATAAAAACATGAGAAAAATAGATACATATTTGTGCACCATAAAAAACAAACATTTTGGAAGAAAACCTTTTAGGTGTCATGCAATTACCTACTGCCAAAAAATCACATGGGAAAGGCCATAACAAGAATGAACACATGATGTGCAGGAATAGGAAGGGTCCCTTGGAGTGGAAGTTCCTCCCTATCTGGTAGTTGAAGGTCCTTCCTAACTTGTAGTTGATGTTCCTACATGATCAACAAGAATTCCCTCTGTATGGACATCACTTGCAAGGTTGTGTGGCAACCCATGGTTTAGGGAAAATGCAACAATGCATCATGTGTCTGTGGAAGCGATTGTTGTCTAGGTGGGAAATATTGTTTGGGGAGTGGCCTACATGGTGGATGTGCTGTGAAATTGGAACCTCTATTTCTTGCACCCTGTCAAAGTTTGGGGAATCCCCAACCCAACACCCTGGAATGGAAAGAAATGGAAATAGTTCACATGCTTCTCCAATACGAACTCATCATACATCTTCCTAAGGAAGTACAAAGGGATTTCTCTATTGTTGCGGGGGAGTGCATTGAACACCATGTACCACCTATCCATATAGTTATCAATGAATGGTTGATAGGTACACCATTCAACAGAAATGTGTGCACAACTGGTGTTTGCGACTGCATTTGTTTTAGTTTATTTGAACAAGGAAAATATATGTTCTTTTCTTATTTTTAGTTTTTTGATGGATTAGTGGTCCAAGTCATCAGCATACTCCTTATGTTTCCTCTCTCTTTAAGATAAAATTTTGTAAAGTGCCCCATTTGTATGTTGGATTGTGTCTACATTGGAATCAATGGATTTGGTAAGAGATCTCCAAATGGGGTCTCCACCACTAATTGCAATATTAATTCCTTTAAGATACCCCATCTCTCTCAAAATCTGAAAGTGCTATCCATATCTATAATAAAAAACACAAAGAATATATCATTAGAAATATGCTACATAGTAAAATATACAAATAACTCATGCAGTTGCGAAAAAGGAAATATTAATTTTTTTAATCATTGTCATATTATAACATCCAATGAATGATTTAGTATTTTTTAATCCACTCACATACTTTCATATCAAAAGAAATCAAAATCTATTGTAATTCCAAGGTCTAATAATGTGATAATAATTTGATTTATTTACTTTGTTTTAGTATTGTGACATTCTTCATATTGCTATGAAATAATTCCCTAAAGTGTTTTATTTATTCCTTAACATTAAAGTATGATTCAAGACCCAATTTTGTGGTTGTGAGTACTCAAAATGAAATTTCAATAAGATCTGAAACTTCTGAAGTAAAATAGCAGTCACAAGCAATCAACCCTATAGTGGATTGTGATATGTACTTTAAATTCTTAATGGTGATTACAGTTCCCTATTTGTCGTGTCCAGTTTTTAGGGAACGATTTGGGTAGAAACTTTGCATGGTGTTTATAAATGATGCATGTTGGGTGTTTAATTATTGTTATATCCAATGAGATGTATTGGAGAGTATCATAGGATTTTGGAGTTGAATATGATGACATGGGTTGCACCTACTTCATATAATGCTTGTAGGCTTGGTTTATAGTGCAAAGGTTGGGCATGGATGGTTAATGGTTAATGAATCTAAAGTGTTGAAGTGGCACTCATAGTGGTGTTGTGGCCCTGAGTTTTTGAGATATTTTTGGTATCAATAGCAACCGGTACGATAATTAGCATTTTGTTACTATGCAGACAGTTAATGATGTTATTACTAGGATGCTTAGCGCATGGTTTTTGCATTATTTTGACTGTTTATATGGTAAGATGTTACTAATTTGGCATTCTCAATCCCAATTCACATCGATCTATGTGTACAATGTTACCAAAAATGGAACTAGATGCTTTTGATAAGATAAAATATGTTCCTATTTTGCTATGTATATAAAATGATTCAGAATGTAATAACAGTGTCAAGATAGGAAAGAAAACTAGAATAGAATGAGAAACAATGCCCCGTGATAAGGTTTCTTGTACTATAATTTTTTCATATGTTTATATATTATAGTTTTTTGTGCATTAAAGTCTTTTGAAAAAATTGTTAGTCTTTATTGATTTCCTTAACCCTTTCTAGAATTTTGAATTTCTTAAAATATCTATGGTCGTGGAAATTCAAAGATATATTTGATTTCAAAGATATCAAGAGTATGTGCAAGTGTTTTGGAATCAAGTTAAATTAAAATGTGTGAACATCGAGCTTATAGAGTTCTAATAAGTGTAAATGGAATCCATTGAATATACACAACAGAGATTAAAAAGATAGAAAAAAACCATTGCTTAAAAGCGAAATAAATAGAGGATGTTCAATCCAATCTCTTCAAGTGATGGACATTTTACTGAAATTTTTATCCATACATTCTATCAATTCAAGCACAAAATACATTTACTTCTCAATATCATTTCTAACCATGAAAATTTATTTGCATTCTTGGCCGGAATTGGATTGTTCAAATCTTGAGATTTCATGTAAACCAAATACAATTTCTAACACAAATAATTATTATTCATTTCAATTACCATTTTGTAAAATATTCAACCTCATATATTTTTTAATAAAAAGTGACATGGTGCAAACAAAAAATTGTTTACTTGCAGCCATGACCAAATTATGTTAATGGTTTTAGGTTATCTCCTCAACAGTTGCCTCGTTCTGCTTTCGATAGGTTCTTGGCTCCATTAAACTTCCATTTAGTTATCTATCCTAAGCATTTACTTTTCTAGTTGTATAGGAATCCAAAGGGAAAGTACTGTATTCATTGCAGCCAAATAAATAAACTTAGAGGGGGTGCATTCTCAAATTTGAATTATGTATATGAAATCACATGCCAATGGTTTTGGGTTTTGGTGGTAAGAAAGCTACATGGAGATGATTCTATGGAATGATTAATTAGTGAGTTATTTTCCTTAGTGATATTTGAAAAGATAGATTAATTTGTGGTTTAGGATATGATAACGATGTTCGTTATAAATATAAGTTTGTGTAGGTTGATGTTTCATGAGACCCACATTAACTAATTTTATATGATGGGAACGACTTGAAAAAATGTTAACTAAGTTTAGGAAATAATGCCCAATTGAAGGGACTCTTGCTCAATGAGGATGACTAGCCTATACCTAGTGCCTTTTCATCTAGGGAAGACGAATATTATCTTGCAATACTTCCTAAGTTTATTTATGGTAATAATCCTAAGAATTATGTGGTTCCTTTAACATTTTACCCATTTTGCGACATTTGTATTTCTGCTCACAAGCCTGATTTCACACCAAGTTTACTAAAAAAGGGGGAATGTGAAGGACAAGAAGCATTCAATTCAAAGTGATTTGTTACCTTCTGAAATATTAGAAAAAGAGAATCATGTATTGTGTTAGGGGGTTATATTTTGGGATGATTAATTCCTTGAAAATCAAAATTGTTAGACCTATGCATTTGATGAGAGAAGACTAATACTTGATCCTGCTTTGTTTAAGTGGGTAAATGAGGTTAGGAATGGGATCCATGTCTCACAAAAACTACAAATTCAATGGAACTAATAATTGGGGGGTGTATGCTTGAGTTAATCCTCATAGGGATGGATGTCTATGCTAAGACTTGAAACTCGGATTATATGTTAATAGATTAAAGCGACTAGGCCATATCTTATTTGGTCAAGAAACTATGGCTTGTCATGAATTGTGAGTAGGTCCCTAAAAGAGTTTGAGCATACTTAATGTAGGAGTGAACTCTAGCAGGTAAAAAAATCCATTCAATATGGTGGTCAAACTCACCAGTAATCCTCTTAGGGAGGGATGTCTATGCTAAAACTTGAAACTTGGATGGGATGTTAATAGACTGAAGTGAATAGGCCATATCTTCTTTGGTCATTAATGTGTAATTATTAGGTAACACATATATATTGAATTTATTAATGAGAAATCGATGAAAAAACATGACCTATTAAATCACAAATTGCAAAATTGTTGCATATTACAATTATGTCGGATATGGGTAAATTTTTTAGTTAGGGATCTAGGTTGTTAGGTGGGAAATGAGAAATAATAGCTGTGGATGATTGAATTCAATTAGAGCCAATCTCAAGGAACACATGGATTTTATGGTCTATTTTATTTGGCATGTTCATCAAGCACAATAAAATCTCCCTTAAGTCTTTCTAATATCCTCTACATCATTCTATAGTCTAGATTCATCCCAAGACCTTATATTATTATGAAGGAATACTATTGGTGAAGATACTTTCCATTCCTTCTAACCGTCAACTCTTTGTTAGTTTTTTATATTGTGTCCATGATTCAATAAAAAGTGTTTACACATACACCATATCTGAAATCTACGAGTATTATATCATTAACTCATCCATCAAGTCCTCATAGTACTCTATGCACCCATGCAAGTATTACTCTTCCATCTCAGTGAGATCTAAATTATATGGCATACCCGAATCTACTAGTAACATATTCCTCTATAAAAAATTCTCATTAACTAACCTTACATGAGGTCAATTCTTAAAAAAATACAATGATTTGGTTAAATATTGAAGACATTTAACAACATATTACAAGGAATATCTATCTAATGCACCTCCAAACTAGAAATAAACTACTTGATTCATTTGATGGATGTAGGAATGAATATATTTAAGAAATTACCAACATTCAACACAATTCTTGAACACTAATCTACTAGCACCAAGTATCCTCTGCAAGACTTTCCAAGAACTAGGTATGGGTCTTGGGGCTTGTTGGAGGAGCCTAGGTCATCTAGCCGACTAGGTACTCTGGCTGACTACTTGTAAAACATATTAATAGATTATGTCGACTCCACAAGTCATGTTCGTTAGTTGAACTGACAAGTATTTATGTGACCACTTGTAAATAATATAAATAGGCTAGAGAGACACATATAGAATGGTTCGTATCTTATGTAATCATCTCTGTATGTTTTCTTGCTGAGTAATAGAAATAATTGTTGGTTCATCATCCATTACTTGTATATTGTTTGTATCACTGCACTTGCTTATGTAATCTACAATATGTATCACTAGTAATTGCATAATTCGCTCGACTACAACATTGGTTCCATTGTCAATGATACCTGCAAAAGATGACAATGAGCATGACCCAATGATATCAAAGCAAGATATTAAGGAATGGTGGGAGTGAAAGATAGAAAACTATCTGCAAAACTATGCTGGAAGAAACAAGTTGACTATCGCTCAAGCAAGAGAGAAATTTGTTTCGGATACGTATGAAAAGTTTGTCGAATCCGTACTATTTGTATTGAAGAAGCTCCTAGATGAAAATACCCATAGATGAAAAAGAGCGACAATTACTCCAAAAGCTAACCAGAGGAGGTCGCATGAATCTATCAGAGTGGTTCAAAAGAATTGCCGATGAGTTCTGTGAAGAGTGTGCTATTAAAGAATGAGTTTCTATCAATAACATCAAGAAAAGGTTCTATAATGACCTCACTAACCCATTACTTTGTTCTTTACCAAAGCTCTTGTTCATATTTTTTATTGACGAATGAGTAGTTCATAGTGTTGAACCTCGACCATTGTTTTTAGTGGCACCCTAGAACACGAAATGGGAAGGAAAACAAAGAAAGTGGGAAAGTGTGTATAAGAGAGAGAGTGGGAATAATTTTGGAGCAAATGAAATACTACACCCTAGTTCACTAAAAATATTTTGAGTCGGCAATGGGGGGATGAAAGACCAAGTTATGATAAATTATATGAATGATAGTCGACAGTTGAAAACATGATATGACCAGCGGTGGAAAATCCCAAAAAAATGAAAAAATAGAACAATGACACACAAAATCACTTTGTATATCCAAAATATTCAATGAGAAAAGATAAGAAATCGGTGCAAAGAAATAAGGGAGCAAGATGGTGCGCTCCAGAAAGAAAGAAAGTTGGGTATAACGACAAAAATAGAAGGAAATCCATCATATTCAAGTCAAGATTGACAAGAAAAGGGTATCGATGAAGATCTGTCACCTATGGATGAAGACTTGTGGATTGAGCATGGCAGAGATCTCCAAGTGAATATACCTGAGACTATAATCACGCATTCCTCGTTACATCTTACTCAAATTTCCCAAGTGCAAGACATTGTTGAACAAGATTTAGGACTCCACACTGGCCAATAAGGTATATGGAGTCGACGAAACGATGAAAAAAATGAAGTCGACATATTATTAATCCATCGACCGCAATAAGGGAGCTAGGTGGCCTTTTAACCTGAATCCTACAATCAATTTTTGCATCTACTTTATTCAAAACATGTAGAAGTGCCCCCCCATCCACTTCCAATGTTAAGTAGTTCATCGAGTCAGTCAGAATCCCTAAAAGGAGTATAACCAAGATTGAACAAAATTTCACCTAGGTATTGACATAAGCGAGAGAAGGAAATTGACATCTGAGTGTGGACAAAGAACTGAATGACGTGAAATATATTGTTGTCTAAAGTAAAGAGTGTGCATTAATTCCTATGAATACGCATTTAGAAAGAATACTTGTCAAAAATAGTTATGAAAGAACTTCAATAGCAGGACATAATCCACCATCACCACCCGCTACATTAGAACTCGAAGTCACAACAGAAAAGGAACACACAACATCACACATTCCTCTCTACGAAGGAGACGAAGATCCAAAAAGACAATGGTTTGTCTCTAAATCAATATGGGAGGCCAACTCCATTACTAGGAAATATTGACAAATGGCGCAATTTTTTGGTGTGCCCCTTCGAAAAAGAGAACTCACATGGTATATCACCTACATAGAAAGAACCCCAAATGCAATGAAAGGTCAGATAAAAAATCAGTTCATATATTTCTTCAAAATTCTTGATGCAAAACATCTCACAACTAAAAAGTTGAAAACCACTACTCAAAATCCTATAGAAACTATCAGCGAATATCATAAAAGATTCAAACACTTTCTAATCTAGACTCACTACAACATTGACGAATGCTTATTGATCGAATGGTTCTAGTTTAGAATATTACAGATAATCAAAACGCATATTTGTTTACACAACTTCAATACATACGAAGATGCGTTGATGAAATAAATGAAAATAAAAATGGATGATGATTACCTCTTAGCTCTTGTCATCCAACACATCAAATAACAACTTTAAATCATGCAAAAATACATCCATGAAATGAGCCTTAGAGGAACTGAATTATGGTGTACAAAATTCTCAAAAACCAACCATACAAAAGACTACCGTTGAAAGGATGATCGTCGACAAGACGTTCGGTTTATACAAACAAAATGTTTCTACAACATATTCCAAGAACATGATTCACATGCAACAAAATATTTTCCATATAGCATGAAGAATAAGAAAGCTCGTTGGTGTTCTATATGCGAATTCAAAACTCATTCCACAACAGAATTTCAGCTAAACTTAAAGAATAGACAGAACTACCAAGTTGTGTACCAGAGTAATGTCGTCAACCAAAGGAATGACAAAAATGATAAAAATTAAAGAAATGATAATATAAATGATCGAAATGATAGAAATAACAGTTATTAAAGATACGATAGTCAAAGATATGACCGACGAAATGACTACATCAACCGACAAGGAGGATTCCAAGGGAGGGGTCAGAACAATGAAAAATGAGAAAACCGATTGTGTCGATGCATTCAGTGTGGCACATTCCTCAATGAAGGAAATAGTAATGCAGAGTCCCTTCAAAGATCAAATAGACCTAAAGTTTTGTACAAACTATGGATTAGGTGATCAGTAGTTGGAGGATTTCCCTACCATGCTTCAAAAAATTAATAATAAAAAGAATGTTAGCATCTTGTCCAATGTTCCTAACTCTGATATTATCAAAACTAAGAATCTTCAGTTCGTAAGTAGAGAAGGAACAAAAATTGGTAAATTAAAAAGTAAAGAGGACTATCCTAACCCTAATGAGAGAAATCGATTGTATAATAATGCATCAAAAATATTTCAAGAATTGGCATCCTAAGAAGACCATGATGAATCTCGACAAGAAGCTATTAATAAACTGATCAATTTCATAACTAAAGAGGAATTTGTCCCAAATTTAATAGATCTAATGTATAATATAAAAAACAATTATGTCGAAGAAAAAAAATCTAAGAATATATGTTTCCTAAATCGGAATGATAAAAATGATGCAGGTAATGATGTAGACCCCCTCGTCAATATGGAAATCGAAGGTTACCATGTCTGACAAGTCACTCTCAAATTTGGATCACAACTAAATATCATGAATCATGATACTTGGGAACAACTTGGTATACCACAATCACATGAGTCAGACATATACCTAAAATTAGTCAACCAAGGACTAATTAGTCCAATTGGTGTACAGAAAAATGTCGACACGTTCATCAAATGCATCACGACCCAAGTCGACTTTGACATAATCAATCCCAAGGAAGGATCTAGTTCCTTCTGTGAATTGGTTGGTTGACCTTGGGAAAGAAAAATGAAAGCATCAATATCGCTTGACAAAGAAAGAATCAAAATCAAATGCAATGGACAAAAAGTTATCGTACCAAATTATTAGTCACAAGGTGATCGCTATACATAACCAATTGATGACTATTTCAACATCTAGAAACTATATCAAATAAATAAAAATTAATATTATACTGAGCCAAACGCACACGGAGAACTCCATATTGGAAATCCTGCATCGTTCGGATACAATTCAGATGATAAATTTTACGACTGGAAGATTGAAAACTATGAATTGCAGGAACAAGAATGCTAGACAATCAAATACATCCCTAAAAAGAAAACACAACAATGTTTTTCTGTCACTAGCATCCCAAAGATATTTGATTTTTTTTATACATAATATCCAACTCTAGCACCAGTGAAAAATGAATCTTCAACTAGGCCATCGTTAGGATACAAAGAAGATGAATCCCCATCTTCTCATGTCAAAGAAGTTTCAAAAAACATAGGTGAAAAAGAGCGAATTCAAAGTTTGGTCGAGACATCCAGAGAAAAAGCTACAAGATGGTCGGATACACATCAATCAAGACTAAATACTTGGACCACATCATCAGCATACTTATTCAAAATATTCAGAGGAAAGAAAATCACAACACAAGAAAATATTCCAATCTTCACGCAAGGGAAAGATCTTGAGAGACACATTAACGTCTATGAAAAAGAATGGAGAATATTAGACTACAAAGATGAAAGAACATGGCCACACTTGTTTCCAAATACACTCGATGAGGTGCCAAACAAACAGTACAAATGGAAGAAGCAAGAGGACAAACATTTACCTAGAAAGAACTCAAAGAAAATTTTATCAAAGACTTCAATTTTACTCCTCATGATGAGTTATTAATCGAAGAAAGTAACCAGGTAAAAATTTTCCTACAACCGACAAGCAACAAAGTACCATAGGAGGATCACGACTTGTTTGACAGAGTGCTTCATGTAACAACATCAAGCCATCTCAAATCTAGAATTCAATAAGACATCAACTGGATATAGAAAAAAAAGGGAAAAGCTTCTAAGTGGAAATCAGAACATTTAGGAACTTCAAAGCTTGTTAGAACAATCTTAAAAATTAAAACTTAAAAAAAAGGATCCTAAAAGATTGACAATGGAAGGATTTCCACTAGCATTTTCATAGTTTAAAGAAGGTTATTGACAAATAAATGAAGTCAGAGCACCAGAATGGATGAATGCTAAAGTCAAGACAAAATAAATAGATATATCCAATGATGATAGACCAAAAATGGGGGAAATAGGCCATTAATAAAATGAAGAACAAGCAACAGAAACCGTAAATCTACCAAAAAAATTTCAAGATGTTTTTTCCTAGGATTAAGAATATATAAAAGGAATTGTGCAAGAAATGTAGAAATGAATATTGACATTAGACCAGATGCAAAACCAGTAAAGAAACGACAATACAAGCTTACAGACAAATACAAGGAAATAGTAAAGAAATAAATTGACAGCATGCTTACAGCTAGAATTATTTACCCCATTGATCAAGTAAAGTGGGATAGCCCAATGGTAATCCAACCTAATAATCATGATATGACACGTCTGTGAATATGTTTCGAATTCAGATAACTCAATAAGCTAACACTCACAGACCCATTTTCGGCTCCTTTTGCCAATGAAATTATTAATGAAGTTGCAAGACAAGAATATTATTCGTTCACAGATGGATTTTATAGATATAACCAAGTACCCATTGCTAAGGAATATCAAAAGAAGCCAACATTTGTATGCGAGTTTGGATCATTTTCTATAGATTTATGGCATTTGGATTGAAAAACGCATTAGCTATATTTCCAAGAATTATTGTAAAAGCATTCCAAGAATATACTACAAAACTATGGTTGTATATTTCAGTGACTGGATGATTTACTCCATGTTAAAGAATCATTGCAAATGGTTGATACTTATGTTCGAGAGATTTCGAGGGATACAATTATCGTTAAATATCAATAAATGCATATTTGCAACTTCGATAGGAATTTTGTTAGGACATGTTGTGTGTAAATAAGATATTAAAGTTAACTATGTAAAATAAAAATTATTCTCAACTTGAAGCCTCTAGTCAATCATATCCAAGTAATAATTTTTCTAGAACATACATGATACTATAGAAAAATTATTTGGCACTACTCTGACATGACATACCTCTTGGAAGAGTTATTAAAAGAAAATCAAGAGTACTAGTGGACCGATGAATGTGTATCATCGTTTGACATATTAAACAGGAAACCAATTGAAGCACCCATACTAAGATTTCCAAACTGCTCAACCAAATTCCATGTACATATATATGCTTTAGGAATATCAGTCGACATAATCCTAACTCAACCCGACAATGATGGAATGGACTATCCAAATGCATACAAAAATAGAACAGTGAATAAATCATAAAGGAATTATTCAACAACTAAAAGAGAAGCACTGGGAATGGTCACTTGCACTCCAGAAATATATACAATATTTGCTTGCTAACCCGTTCGTGTTTTACACATACTACCACCACTAAAATACTTGGTCAATAAACCTCTACATCACAGGAGAATTTGTCGATTGTTTTTGTTATTCCAAGAATTCAAATTCGAAGTTATAGTACAACCAAGAAAAAAATGTCGGACCCGACCATTTGTTAAGAATAGACACAATGAAGAACCAACTAGAATTGAGGATGATTTACCAAATTCTCACTTATTCATAATTGAAGTTGTTCCTTCAGAATTAGAAGAGATCCCTCAATTCCTAAAATAGGGAGAATATTTAGAAGGAATGCAAGAAAAGAAAAAGAAGATCCCAGCGATAAAAGTTGCACCCTAAACCATAATAAACAGATTTCTCTACAAGTTTTGAAAATAATGCCCCATGGAAGGGACTCTTACTCAATGAGGATGACTAGCCTATACCTGGTGCCTTTTCAGCTAGGGAAGATGAATGTTATCTTGCAATACTTCCTAAGTTTATTTATGGTAATAGTCCTAAGAATTTTGAGGTTCCTTTAACATTTTACCCATTTTGCGACATTTGTATTTCTGCTCACAAGCTTGATTTCAACCCAAGTTTACTAAAAAAGGGGGAATGTGAAGGACAAGAAGCATTCAATTCAAAGTGAGTTGTTACCTTCTGAAATATTAGAAAAAGAGAATCGTGTATTGTGTAAGGGGGTTGGATTTTGGGATGATTAATTCCTTGAAAATCAAAATTGTTAGACCTATGCATTTGATGAGAGAAGGCTAATACTTGATCTTGCTTTCTTTAAGTGGGTAAATGAGGCTAGAAATGGGATCCATGTCTCACAAAAACTACAAATTTAATGGACCTAATAATTGGGGGGTGTATGTTTGAGTTAATCCTCATAGGGATGGATGTCTATGCTAAAACTTGAAACTTGGATTATATGTTAATAGATTCAAGCGACTAGGCCATGTCTTATTTGGTTAAGAAACTATGGCTTGTCATGAATTGTGAGTAGGTCCCTAAAAGAGTCTGAGCATACTTAATGTAGGAGTGAAGTATTCTAGGTAAAAAAATCCATTGAATATGGTGATCAAAGCCACCAGGTATCCTCTTAGGGAGGGATGTCTATGCTAAAACTTGAAACTTGGATGGGATGTTAATAGAGTAAAGTGACCAGGCCATATATTCTTTGGTCATTAGTGTGTAATTATTATGTAACGCATATATATTCAATTTATTAATGAGAAATCGATGAAAAAACATGACCTATTAAATCACAAATTGCAAAATTGTTGCATATTACAATTATGTCGGATATGGGTAAATTGTTTAGTTAGGGATCTAGGTTTTTAGGTTGGAAATGAGAAATAATAGCGGTGGATAATTGAATTCAATTAGCGCCAATATCAAGGGACACATGGTTTTTATCGTCTATTTTATTTGGCATGTTCATCAAGCACAGTAAAACCTCCCTTAATTCTTTATAATATCCTCTACATCGTTCTATAGTCTAGATTCATCCCAAGACCTTATATTATTATGAAGGAATACTATTGGTGAAGATACTTTCCATTCCTTCTAACCGTCAACTCTTTGTTCCCTTTTTATATTTTGTCCATGATTCAATAAAAAGTGTTTACACATACACCATAGATGAAATCTAGGAGTATTATATCATTAACTCATCCATCAAGTCCTCATAGTACTCTATGCACCCATGCAAGTCTTACACTTCCATCTCAGTGAGATCTAAATTATATGGCATACCTGAATCTACTAGCAACATATTCTTCTATGAAAAATTCTCATTAACTAACATTACATGAGGTCAATTCTTAAAAAAATCAAATGATTTGGTTCAATATTGAATATTTTTATCAACAAATTACAAGGAATATCTATCTAATGCACCTCCAAACTAGAAATAAACTACGTGATTCATTTGATGGATGTAGGAATGAATATATTTAAGAAATTACCAACATTTAACACAATTCTTGAACACTAATCTACTAGCACCAAGTATCCTCTGCAAGACTTTCCAAGATTTAGGTATGGGTCTTGGGGCTTGTTGGAGGATCCTAGGTCATCTAGCCGACTAGGTCCTCTGGCCGACTACTTGTAAAACATATCAGTAGATTATGTTGACCTCCACAAGTCATGTTCGTTAGTTGTACCGACAAGTATTTATGTAACCACTTGTAAATCATATAAATAGGCAAGAGAGACACATATAGAATGGCTCGTATCTTATGTAATCATCTTTGTATGTTTTCTTGTTGAGTAATAGAAATAATTGTTGGTTCATCATCCATTACTTGTCTATTGTTTGTATCATTGCACTTGCTTATGTAATCTACAATATGTATCAGTGGTAATTACATAATTCGCTCGACTACAACATTGGTTCCGTTGTTGATGATACATGCAAAAGATGACACTGAGCATGACCCAATGATATCAGAGAAATATATTAAGGAATGGTAGGAGTGAAAGATAGAAAACTATCAGCAAAACTATGCTAGAAGAAACAAGTTGACTATCGCTCAAGCAAGAGAGAAAATTGTTTCTGATATGTATGAAAAGTTTGTTGAATCAGTACTATTTGTTTGAAGAATCTCCTAGATGAAAATACCCGTAGATGAAAAAGAGTAAAAATTACTCCAAAAACTAACCGGAGGAGGTCGCACAAATCTATCAGAGTGGTTCAAAAGAATTGTCGACGAGTTCTATGAAGAGTGTGCTATTAAAGAATAAGTTTCTATTAATAACATCAAGAAAAGGTTCTATAATGACCTCACTAACCAATTAATTTTTTCTTTACCAACACTCTTGTTGATATTTTTTATTGACAAAGGAGTAGTTCATATTGTTGAACCTTGACCATTTCGTTTAGTGGCACCCTAGAACACGAAATGGGAAGGAAAACAAAGAAAGTGGAAAAATGCGTATAAGAGAGAGAGTGGGAATACTTTCTGAGCAAATGAAATACTACAGCCTAGCTCACTAAAAATATTTTGGGTTGGTAATGGGGGGATGGAATACCAAGTTATGATAAAGTATATGAATGATATTCGATAGTTGAAAACACGATATGGCGAGTGGTGCAAAATCCCAAAAAAATGAAAAAATAGAACAACGACACACAAAATCACTTTGTATATCAAAAAGATTGAATGAGAAAAGATAATAGATTGGTGCAAAGAAATAAGGGAGCAAGATGGTGCGCTCCAAAAAGAAAGAAAGTTGGGTATAGCGACAAAATTAGAAGGATATTCGTTGTATTCAAGTCAAGCTCAACAAGAAAAGGGCGTCGATGAAAATCTGTCACCTATGGATGAAGACTTGTGGATTGAGCATGGCAGAGATCTCCAAGTGAATATACCTGAGACTATAACCACGCATTCCCCGTTACATCTTACTCAAAGTTCCTAAGTGCAAGACATTATTGAACAAGATTTAGGACTCCACATTGGCCAATAAGGTATATGGCGTCGATAAAACGATGAAAAAAAATGAAGTCGACATATTATTAATCCATCGACTACAAGAAGGGAACTAGGTCACCTTTTAACCCGAATCCTCCTATTAATTTTTTCATCTACTTTATTCAAAACATGTAGAAGTGCCTCCCCATACACTTCCAACGTTAAGTAGTTCATCGAGTCAGTCAGAATCCCTAAAAGGAGTATAACCGAGATTGAACAAAATTTCACCTGGGTATCGACATAAGCAAGAGAAGGAAATCAACATCTAAGTGTCGACAAAGAACTGAATGACGTGAAATATATTGTTGTCTAAAGTGAAGAGTGTGCATTAATTCCTATGAATACGCATTTAGAAATAGTACCTGTCGAAAATAGTTGTGAAATAACTTCAAGCACAAGAAGTAATCCACCATCACCACCCGCTACATTAGAAGTCTAAGTCACAATAGAAATGGCACACACAACATCACACATTCCTCTCTATGAAGGAGACAAATATCCAAATATACAATGGTTTGTCTTTGAATCAACATGGGAGGCCAACTCCATTACTAGGAAAGATCGACAAATGGCGCAATTTTTTGGTGCGCCCCTTCGAAAAAGAGAACTCACATGGTATATGACCTACATAGAAAGAACCCCAAATGCAAGGAAAGGTCAGATAAAACATCAGTTCATATCTTTTTTCAAAACACTTGATGCAAAACATCTCACAGCTAAAAATTTGAAAACCACTACTCAAAATTTGATAGAAACTATAAGGAAATACCATAAAAGATTCAAAGACTTTCTAATCCAGACACACTGCAACATTGACGAACGCTTATTGATCAAATGGTTCCTGTTTAGAATATTACAGATAATCAAAATGCATATCCGTTTACACAACTTCAATACATACGAAGATGTGTTGATGAAATAAATGCAAATAAAAATGGATGATGATGACCTCTTAGCTCCTGTCATCTAACACATCGAAGAACAACTTGAAATCATGCAAAAATACATCCGTGAAATTATCCTTAGAGGAACTGAATTATGGTGTACAAAATTCTCAAAAACCAACCATACAAAAGACTACTGTCGACAGGATGATCGTCGACAAGACGTTCGGTTCATACAAAGAAAATGTTTCTACGACATATTCCAAGACCATTATTCACATGCAACAAAAGATTTCCCATACATCATGAAGAAAGAGAAAGCTCGTTGGTGTGCTATATGTGAATTCAAAACTCATTCCACAACATAATTTCAGCTAAACTTAAAGAATAGACAGAACTACCAAGTTGTGTACCAGAGTAATGTCGTTAACCAAAGGAATGAAAAAAATGATAATAATTAAAGAAATGATAATATAAATGATTGAAATGATAGAACTAACAGTTATTAAAGATACGATGGTCAAAGATACGATGGTCAAAGATATGACCAATGAAATGACTACATCAACCAATAAGGAGGATTCCAAGGGAGGGGTCGAAACAACGAAAAACGAGAAAACTGATTATGTCAACGCATTCAGTGTGGCACATTCCTCAATGAAGGAAATCCTCATGCAAAGTCCCTACAAAGATCAAACAGACCTAAAGTTTTGTACAAATTGTGGAGGAGGTGATCACTACTTGGAGGATTTCCCTACCATGCTTCAAAAATTAATAATAAAAAGAATGCTAGCATCTTGTCCAGTGTTCCTAAGTCTAATATTATCAAAACTAAGAATCTTCAGATCGTAATTCGAGAAGGAACACAAATTGGTAAATTAAAAAGTAAAAAGGACTATCCTAACCCTAATGAGAGAAATCGATTGTTTAATAATGCATCAAAAATATTTCAAGAATTGGCATTCTAAGAAGACCATGATGAATATTGACAAGAAGCTATTAATAAACTGATCAATTTCATAACTAAAGAGGAAGTTGTCCCAAATTTAATAGACCTAATGTGTAATATAAAAAACAATTATGTCAAAGAAAAAATATCTAAGAATATATGTTTCCTAAATCAGAATGATAAAAATGATGCAGATAATGATGTAGACCCCCTTGTTAGTATGGAAATCGAAGGTTAACATGTCTGACAAGTCTCTCTCAAATTTGGATCGCAACTAAATATCATGACTCACGATACTTGGGAACAACTTGGTAGACCACAATTACATGAGTTAGACATATACCTAAAATTAGTCGACCAAGGACTAATTACTCTAATTGGAGTATGGAAAAATGTCAACACGTTCATCAAATGCATCACGACCCAAGTTGACTTTGAAATCATCAATCCCAAGGAAGGATCTAGTTCCTTCTCTGCATTAGTTGGTTGACCATGGAAAATAAAAATGAAAGCATCAATATCGCTTGACAAAGAAAGAATCAAAATCAAAGGCAATGGACAAAAAGTTATCGTACCAATTTATTAGTCACAAGGTGATCGCTATACAGAACCAATTGATGGCTATTTCGACATCTAGAAACCATATCAAATAACTAACAATTAATATTATACTGATCCAAACACACATAGAGAACTCCATCTTGAAAATCCTGCATCGGTCGGATACAATTAAGATGATAAACTTTACGACTAGAAGATAGAAAACTATGAATTGCAGGCACGAGAATGCTAGACAATCAAATCCATCCCTAAAAAGAAAACACAACAATGTTTTTCTGTCACTAGCATCCCAAATATATTTGATTTTTTTTTTAGAGAATATCCAACTCTAGCACCAGTGAAAAATGAATCTTCAACTAGGCCACCGCTAGGATACAAAGAAGATGAATCCCCATCTTCTCATGTCAAAGAAGTTTCAAAAAACATAGGTGAAAAAGATTGAATTCAAATTTTGGTCGAGACATCCAGAGGAAAAGCTACAAGATGGATGGATACACATCAATCGAGACTAAATACTTGGACCACATCATCAGCATACTTCTTTGAAAGATTCATAGGAAAGAAACTCACAACACAAGCAAATATTCCAATCTTCACACAAGGGAAATATCTTAAGAGACACATTAACGTCTACGAAAAATAATGGAGAATATTAGGCTACAAAGATGAAATAACATGGCCTCACCTGTTTCCAAATGCACTCGATGAGGTACCAAACAAACAGTACAAATGGAAGAAGCAAGAGGATAAACATTTACCTAGAAAGAACTCAAATAAAATTTTATAATTTTTCTCCTCATGATGAGTTATTAATCGAAGAAAGTAACCAGGTAAAAAGTTTCCTACAACCGACAAGCAACAAAGTACCTGAGGAGGATCATGACTTGTTCGAGAGAGTGCTTCATGTAACAACATCAAGCCATCTCAAATCTAGAATTAAATAAGACATCAATTAGATATAGAAAAAAAGGGAAAAGCTTCAAGTGGAAATCAGAACATTCAGGAACTTCAAAGCTTGTTAGAACAATCTTCAAAATTGAAGCTTAAAAAAAAGGATCCTAAAAGATTGAAAGTGGAAGGATTTCCACTAGCATTTTAATAGTTTAAAGAAGGTTATTGACAAATAAATGAAATCAAAGCACCAGAATGGATGATTGCAAAATTCAATACAAAATAAATAGATATATCCAATGATGATAAACCCAAAATGGGGGAAATAGGTGATTATTGAAATGAAGAACAAGCAACAAAAATCGTAAATATACCGAAAAAATTTCAAGATGTTTTTTCCTAGGATTACAAATATATAAAAGGAATTGGGCAAGAAATGGGAGAAATGAATATCGACATTAGACCAGATGCAAAACCAGTAAAGAAATGACAACACAAGATTACACACAAATACAAGGAAATAGTAAAGAAATAAATTGACAGCATGTTTGCAGCTAGAATTATTTACCCCATTGATCATATAGAGTGGGATAGCCCAATGGTAATCCAACCTAATAATCATGATACGACATGTCTGTGAATATGTTTCAACTTCAGAGAATTCAATAAGGTAACGGTCATAGACCCATTTTCGACTCCTTTTTCCAACGGAATTATTAATGAAGTCGCAAGAGACAAATATTATTCGTTCATAGATGGATTTTATAGATATAACCAAGTACCCACTGCTAAGGAATATCAAAAGAAGACTACATTTGTATGCGAGTTTGGATCATTTTCTATAGATTTATGGCATTTGGATTGAAAAAGGCATTAGCTATATTTTCAAAAATTATTGTAAAATCATTCCAGGAATATACTACAAAACTATGGTTGTATATTTCAGCGACTAGTCTATTTACTCCGTTAACACTCCATTTTAACAGTTGATTTGACAGCTTGACAAAGGTTCGGTGAGGATCCTAGCCCCTCAAATCTCATGTGACCATCCTTCAACGATGAAAGAGGCAAGTGTATCATGAATTTGGGTGCGATCCATATTCAAGGGTTGTGATTGATTAGAGTCAGATCGACGGTTCCGGATCGCTTCACACGGACAAACATGCGCGGTCCAAGCTGCTTTTCCGGATCATGAGATCCATCAATGATCGAAATCTTTCAATGGTTGAGATGTGGCTTAGGGAAGATCTACGGCCTACAACAATTTTGCAATCCATACTTGTGCGAGTAAAACCACAATCTCAAATCGCGAAAAGGCGTAGAGGTCAAAAGGATCAACGGCTGTGATAAAAGCGAGAAAATATTAGCGGCTATGGTTCATTTCGCAGGGCGAACCAGCATGGATGAGTAGTTGAGTTCTCTGTTGTGAAAAAGAGTGGGGCCTATTCCGATCGACGACTGCGTGAGGGCCGGCATCGATCCACGACTCAGAACGTATCACGATCCAAACCACCCGCGGCGTACCAAAGAGAAAGATCGGCGACAAGATAAGTAGAACGTGGACGGTGGATACAAATATTCCTTTAATTGAACGACTGAAGAAGACTCCTGAAGTGAAAATATCCCATCCTGTGTGTAAATGACAGTGGAGGGGGCATTCACACATGTAATCTTCCTCATTGCAGATTGGCCGATTCCTCTGACGCCATCCAAGATATGCCTAAGGTGGGAGTCTCATCCAGTGGCACAGTTTTCCTGGTTCACAAGTGTGGAACGTGTTCATTCCAAAGGAATCCATCCCTGTCAGGTGACTTTGTGTTGACTGGCCGACAAAAATGAGTAAAGTAGCCAACGAATCCATTGCTCACACGGGGCGAAGCCAATGCAATGTGGATGCATACACTTTAGGGAATATGAAGCATGGAGCTACTGTACCAGAGGAAGTTCATTGCCACCTCCTATAGAAAATAGTGCGACGACATGACCTATGAAGCTGAATAACCAGAATCCCCAGAAAACAAGAGATCGCTCCGCTCACGCCTTTGCACATGTTGAGACCAGATATACTCGATGACAGAATGTGCAGGAATGTTGACCAGCCTGTGCGAAGATCAATCTTGACGCCCTATAAATATTGCCTTCAGTTCAACATATTTCCAAGGCCGAGGTTCTACCTCTCCACAAAGTTTGCAAAGGCCTAATAGAGTTTGATGATGAAGATTTCGTTCAAAAATCGTATCCGTCTGGGGGTGTTGATTGTTGGTGAGCAGGTTCCATGCTCACTCATCACCTTGGTATTTGCATGCCAATGGTGACACTAGACATCAGGGCCCATATGTGATATATATGTCTCAAACGACGTGAGTCCTGAACACCTACTCCCCTTAAGTGTTTTTCCAGGAACCCCTGATACCATCGCTCCCACCAAAGCCTTCACAGAAAGGGTCAGGCATTGGATATTCTCTGTGAAGATATTCATTTGGATGGGAGCATCAGGGGTTTAAAGCCCTAACAACCCTGTTTGTGAAGTCCACTTTCCAAGGGTGATGGGGTTGGTGTAGACCTTCTACACCTTATTACCTATAGGATAATTCACCTCACTAGAGGTGAGGAGTATAAGAATGATGAGCCACCCCACAGGTCTATATCAGCCAGAAGCAATGCGACACTTATTCCAGAGCCCACATATAACAATGTTACCCAGCAGGGAAGGAGGTGGCGGATGTGACTAGACTAGAGAAGGATGTTGAATACCTCGCTAGTGTGTGCCCATGTGTAAGGATGCATTTGAATGCGGTGGAAGCACACACCTCAAAGTATAGAAGCAAGCATCCTACTCATCATCCGTCGTGGCGGCCAAACGTGTCGAACTGTTAGCCGGGCCGAATAAAGCCACTAGCTCCATCATGTTTGTTTCTATTTGTAAATCATGGCGATAGCCCACTCTTTGCACTGTTAACGCCAGATGGTGACTTGCAACAGTTTTTTATTCTGTAGTCTCAGCATTAGGATTGTATAAAAATGGTCCCGATAGAGGGAGAAAGGAGTTAGAGAATTGGATTGGGAAATAATCCCGGGTTGAGGCTCCCATTTTTAAAAGCTTGATACCTGTGTACAAATAAATTTGTAGTGGAATACTATCATTCATAGCAGAGATTCCTGTGTTGTTGTTTTTCCCAATAAGTGCTTTCTTTACGTGTAAATTGTGTTTCCTTGTTTTCACTCCGTTTTGTTTATTGCTTTCATGCCTGCAACATAGGGTATAGTGGTTCGGAATTCATACTTGCTATGCTCTGACTGTTGTTCCATGAATTAACAATGGTTCTTCTAAAGTCTCATGAAATTCATCTCGCCGATGCTCCATGAGATGGACTATTCTTTCTTGTCCTCCAAAACACCTGCTAAAATCTCCTGATTGGGAAATCAGTAGCTATCTTGCCTCCATTTGGTACCTCTTGTCATTCTTTCTATCTGTAATCATTTCTTATGCAGGTTTTGACTCCATTTTCCCATGGTCCTTTAACCCCGATAACCTCACCATGCACCTACCTCGACCTAGTTTTCCTTATTCAGGATCATAGCCCCGTGATCATATCGTTTGAAAATACTATGCAGAGTAGACTCTGGTGATAGACAAGACTGGCAACCTTATGTGGAGCTGCTCTGGTGACGAATAAGAGATCCCTCTATGACTGCGTAGGGCTAGAGGTGCGGCTAAAGTGGTTTTGTTGTTACCTGTAGGCGGGCCTTTCTAAAACCTTGGGCTTATTTCTGGTGCTAACAAACTAGCACCGTTGCCGGGGACGAGATTAAATATCATCCCTGGGAAGAACGACAAAGATTCAAAGGATAAAGAGTTTATATGGAAAAATAGAGATTGTTACATGTAAAGAAGGCTGTATCATTTTCCTTGGAGACTCCACTGAAATATTCTGGAAGGTGACTCCGCTGAGGAGACCGATGGTCAGAAAGAAAGAGACGGGGAGAGATCTCAAATCTTCCCTAGATGTGAACGAAGGGTTTAGATCTAACTATTGATGGTGAACAATGGTCAAACTGTAATACCTCGGTTTTGACAGTGTTTACATTAAAGGGTACATGATGTATATTTTGTAATTAATCATGGTGAGGAGCTAAAGGCAAAAGCCCCACCATAGATTCGGCTGTGTCATGTTTCGGGAATAGGGATCGTTGCTGATGGTATATTGTGTTATCCGACACATTATAGCATTGGCATCATGTAAATATGCACATCAAATAAAATAAACCTACATCCAACTACGACGGTGCAATGTTAAATGAAAAGGGCATGATTCTTAAGGTTAAGGGTGGGTTTTCTAAACCGTGGGAGCCATTGGGAGTTTTCCATGTGTCACCACCCTGTTTGACAGCTCACCTTCTCTTATCTCATCCAACCACCACTTTAATGTTCTGTTGTTGGTTGGGGCAGTTAATGCTGGCAGTGGAGTGTGGCAGGATGACACGCCTTGCACACACACACACTCCACCAGCAAGCTTGCTCTTCCTCATGTGGAGGGCAGGGGAACGGTCACCACTTTCCCACTCTTCCACTCATGGTTTTGTCTGGATCAGGACACATAGGTAGGGGCAGTTCTGTTCTCCCTTCTCACACCATTTACTAATTGATGGATCGGTTCTCTCCTACGACCGCGAGTCATCTGGTTATCCTCATGTAGAGGGGTATTTTGTTTTCCTCACGATTTTCAGTTCTCCACTATGGGTTTTGTCTGGACCATCTCACGCTGGTGGGGTCTGTTCTCCCTTCTCTCACCAATTACTGGTGTCCGTGGTTCTTCACTGTGAGATTAGCTATGTTATTTTCCCGACTTGTGAGGAGGATTGAGTTGCTTTTTTTTTTACTATTGAACTTCTCCTCCATTGGTTGACTGTGTTGCCTTATGTTTTTTTGGGGGGGTCTGTGTATGTTTTTCCTCTGTCCAGACTAAGAATCAGACCTTTTCATATTCATGTGGGATTTGTGGTGAGTCTGTTTTTCTCCCGCTACTGTAGTAGTAGAAGCGTGGTTGTTGATCTATCCCTGGTTGGGTTGCTGCATGTGCAAACACCCTTTTTGGGGTTTTGCTTTGCATTTATGTTTTCCCCTAACCATGTTGGGAGTCTGGCTTCTTTCCTATTTGCAGACTATGTAATGTTGCTATTGTTTCATTGTGATATTGGGGCTATTGTCTTCCCCCTGGTTTTGGGTTACTGTGTATGCAAGTGCCCTTTTGGGTTGCTACTAAGTTGTTTTGGCCATGCTAGGGCCAAGAAAAACTCTTATTTGTCTTTAGGACTTGAGCTGTGTTCATCCTTTTGTTGGGGTTGTCACTCTGTGGTCTTCATCTTCTTCACAGAGCTGTGAACTGTTTACCTTACTGGGATATGTAGTGGTTGGTCTTTGGACTATTGAGAGTAGGATTAGAGGCTAGGTATGCTTGAGAAAACTGGTGTTTGAGGTCATCAGCTTAGCATTTATCCTTTCCTAGCTCCTTGATGACCTGATAAACCCTACTATGTGGGATTAGCTGATTTATGCATCTTGGTTATGTGTAATCCTGCTTTGACCCTTAATCCTTGAGGAATCATGCCCAGCTCGGGGGTGGGAGTGTTGTTGGGAGATTGATGAGAACGCTGGACTATGGTTGGGTGGAATGTAGCAACAACGTAGCTGGTTGCGGGACAAGTTCTTATCAGATGAGTATTCTTGACTATTTCATATCTGCATTTATATTTCCGGATTAATGAATATAATGAACATGTGGTATGCTTGAATGAATGTATGTTGTTTTCCACTATGTATATGAGGATTATGAATCTTATTGTGCTCTATGTTTTAAGATTTTTATTTTAGCATTATATGCCCGTTCAACTTCACGGGGCTATTTTCCTGTATGTTTGGTGATAGCAGCGTCCTCTTCGTCGGTTAGAGCATCAGGGATATTACAGAGTGGTATCAGATCTAAATGTTGCAGCATGGGCCTAAACGGGCCATAAAATGTTAGTAGCAGAGGCACGTTTCCTTCTACCCAGCAAAAAAACAGAATAAAATTTTCAATTTTTTTTATAAGTGTTGGACCCATTGGCGATCGATGGGAGATAGTCGATTGCATCACCGATGCATAGTGGTTAGTCCTCCCGATGGCTGATGGGGTATTAAGGTCAGTGGAATTAGCAGTGGGATGACCACCCATAGTTGTGGCTTCCTAGTTAACTACTCAACCGATGCCGCAGAGACTAGTTGCTCCGACCGCCAACAAAGTCGTGAACCGTAGAAGAGTTAGTGGTATGTCCGCCGATGCCGTGGAGAAAAAAAGTTTCGGCAGCGGAAAAATTTCCCTAAGTGATGAAATCATCGGCCATCGGAAGATGTTAGTGGTTCATGTGCCCGCCGTTGCGGAAGCCTAGAGCACTAGTCTTCCAACGAGGAAGAGTTCCGACTCCCGATGGCGATGTAGCTCATCGATAGGAAAATGCTAGTGGCGGAAGGAATTAGTTGAATGGCTTGTAGCTGTTGTGGCTACCGTGGGGACTAAAATGCTGATGCAGCAGTTGCTAGTGGTTTCGACTGCCGACAGAAGGGAAGAAGTTTCAAAACTTTTTTTTAAGTGTTGAAATCATCGACAGAGATTAGTTGATCAAGCGCCCGCCATTGCGGATGGCTAGACCACTATGTCTCCGACGAGTAGACCCTTCAACCGTCGATGGCACAAAAATTCAGAAATTTTCTAAGTGTTGACTTCGTTAGCCATCGGAGAATGATAGTGGATGACATCGCCGATATCTAGTGCATTCAAGCGCCGATGCCACGACTTCTAGAGGCTCCAACCACCGACAAAGTCAGGAACTGCGGAAGAATTAGTTGGATCGCGGTCCGTCGTTGCGGAAGCCAAAAGGACTAACTGTCCGATGCATAGGGCACTCAACTGCTGACGCAACATGGAGAGTCTACGCCATTGTCGTTAATGTTCGGAATGTTAACCGATTATGCACCGATACGAAGAAGGGAATTAGATGAGCAACTCACCGATATGGAAGAAGAACTTGGAAAATTCAGCCGCCGAAACGCCAGGGAGTTAGCGAGGAAGAAATCTGATTGGAGGGAAAACTTTGAGGAGTTAGGCATTGAAAAAATGTTGGTGATCGGATCGCCGATCGAAATTCTAGTCAGGTTGTAGTGGAGATCATAGTAAGACCTCTTTCTGCCATTGCGAGTGCTCAAGCAACTATGCGCCCGATGAATAGTTGGTCTGGTCATCGATACAGATTGGGGGTTTGGTTGTTTCACTACCGAAATGTCAAAAAGAACTTAGGCAAGCAATCCGTCGATGAACTGCAGAGAGAGTTAGTGGATTTGGTCGCCGAAACACTGTAAGGTTGGATGATTATGGACTCGATGAACAGTCCTTGGCATCGCTGATGTCGTCTGGAAGGCTTACTTCGAAAAAATATAGCGGAGGAAACCGTCGACACAGTGGATCCATAGTGGTTAAACCACCCGACACCGCCAATGCAATGTGCTCCGATCACTGATAGGAACTGGTGGCCGTGGATGACACAGACGGTTTGTTGGCCACCATGGCAGAAGTCTAGAGGACTAGCCGGCCGACGCACAGCACACCCGACCAGCGATGAAATTCGGAGAAAGATAGATGAGTAGATCACTGAAGGATGCCTGCGGAGACTGTAGGAGGAATACTTCCCATCGTTGTGGCTTCTCAAGGGACTGTGCACCCGATGAACAGTCAGTTTGCTTGCCACTGTAGATCAAAATTTTAGTGATTCTGGCCATCGAAACGTCGGAATTTTTGCTGGGATGAGACCCGATTTTGACAAAGGAAATTTTTGGGTTTTCAAAGTGGAATTTTCTCGGAAACTTCCAACTATTTTTCAGTGGATTTCAGTAGACTTTCAGTGGGTTACAGGGATGAAAAGAAAGAAAATTCTAGGTGGCTGAAGTTTGCCTTCCAGACCTAAGTACATTTGGTAAAAAGCATCATTTTGAAGAGGTGTGGTTTTCACACTTGAGGTCAGAATGAAGCCTGTGGATAGGCGTTGGAAAGCTTATCCAACAAAGAACAAGGGAGAGTCACCAGGATGTGAATGCGAAGCAGCAAAGTGCTAGTGATTGCTGAAAGCGAAATGTGCTGCTGTCAATATGGACAAATCCGGGAATTGCATGCCTAGAGGTAGTAAGACCATGATGGCAAACCAGCTATTGTATGGAAGAGGAGTTCCATGCAAAGATGAGGGACTAGGGAATTTCCTTAAACCCTAACTTGCTGATTTTAACTACATTTTATAAGTTGAAATGTATGAGGATATGCCTAGCATGCATAAGATATTACATGTTGGTAATACATTTATAATAAGCCACTAATGATAAGTATTGCATTGGTGTTGGCATTAGTGGAAGAACCAATGACAATCTAGACAGGATGGAGTATGTTGTTGATGTTGATGAATGTGACCAGCAACCCTATGGAGAAAGGGATCAGGCAACAAGTCCAGAATCAAAAGTTGGTGAGCAAATTCTGAAATATCCTGCAAAGGACCAACCAAACTGGTAATGTCAATGGTGTAAGAAGAACCCATGAAGGTAATGGTATAATTATGACCATTGCATTTGAGTGGTAAAAGCAAATGATCTCATGCCATGTGGATATTTGAATTTTATACTACATTCATAAAGAAATGTGTCATGCCTGCATAGTATCCCTGAATAAATGCAAGGTAGCATTGAGTGGAGATGCATTGCAATATTTTATGAATCTTGTAGTTATGCATTGAATGGATGCATATGAAAATTATGAGTAAATTTTGTAGATATGCATACATAAGTATGAGTACAAATGTTGTGATGCATTGCATGAATGCATTGATATAGTGCATAGGATATTATGAATAACTAATGGCTGAAATGATGGAGTGATGACAATTCTGGAACCATTTCAAGAGCTGATGTGAATGCAGGAGAGTAAGTACATGAAGAGGGTAGTCATGATCAATTGGCTGCCGAAAATTCTCTATGAAAGGGCAAAGTGGTACACCGATACGCTTGTGAAGTAAGAAGTATCTGAACATCTCATTGGGCATAAATAATATGACTGCACCCTGTAGGTTTTAGGTAGATTGTTGGAGCATGGCAATGAGAGTAAGACCATGAAAAAGGCCAGAATCTACCATGTGAAAGAGCCAAACCTCATGAGAAGAGTCTCATGGCTGTGATAATAGTTGTATGCATAATGAGTTGTAAATTTGAATTGTGAATTTTGGATTCGAGAAATTGTTGACAACTACTAATCACTATTGGCTTGCATAAGATTGTGTCAGGAGGACGCATTGTAAGTGGGTATTCATGTTATGCTAGTAAGCAATAAAATTAGAATGGGCATAGTGGTGCTTCCAAGCAAATAAATTTTTGTAGTAGACAGAGTTGCAAATTCTTATTGAATTTGATTACTAATGTCATTGCTTGGTTATGGAACGATCAATTTGGATTGTATTATCAGGTAATGATTGACTGTTTGTCTATTTGATGAATGTGCCAGGGGCACACACTGCAGGAAGATCATGTGTTATGGCCTGTAGGAGCCAAAATTCATGGGAATGTTTTCCCTTATCTTGGAAATGGGTTTCGGGTGAAACTCCATTGGACATTTTGGGAATGTCTCATCTGCACTGCATGTTTGGTAAACAACATGAGTGAGATGGTATAGGTTATGTCAATAAGACATGTGTGGATATGAAATGTAAAGAGTAATTGGGATGGAAAACCAAGGAACTGTCAACTCAGAGAAGGGAGCCCCCATTCCTCCTTAATGAACAAAAACTGCTACAGCAAATGGATAAGTGTTCTGTAACCCTAACTAAGAATATGCATGTCAAATTATTAAAATTCCATATGCAGAGCATGTTTTGATTTTATTTCCATTATGACAGATTGCTTGAGTATGAATAGGGCCTACACGGTTCACATCGAAAAAGGGGTGCACACTTTCCTGATGTCATATCATGAAAGGGTTTTCAATATTGATTACACCCTAGGGGGTGGACGCACTTCTAGTTTCTCAATACTTGATAGAGAATGATATGAAACATGATTACAATTTTTAGAGAAATAATGCTTATGAGTTTACATGTATTGCTTGTGTTGTTAGGCTAAATAGATACAGTCTGGTGTTGCACACTAGAGAGAAAAGGGTAAACGGTTGTTACAGTGTTGACTTGATTCCTGCAGCTTGATAAACCCAATTGTGTATTGGCTTGGCTGGACTTTCTGGTAAACCCAACTATAGGTTGGCTTGATTGTGCTTGATATGTATAAAAGGATGTGGTGAAGATGTCACCGAAATAGGGCTGTTATATGCCTAGGGATCCATAGTAGATCCTAGACCTGGAATTGGTCATTTATGGTTGATATAAGTGTGTTGTTGATATAAGTGCATTGTTGATATAAGTGTGTTGTTGATATAAGTGCATGGCCTGATAAACCCAACTGTGTTGGCTTGGCTGATTTGTTCCTTCCCAGTCGACGCGAAGGTGTACTAGCTAGACATTAATTATTTGGTGTTGAGGAGCAGCCTGTGTGCTAGCCTAATATCCAAGTCCATAGGCGATCCCAAGGCTTGCAAAGCGAAGCAGGATCCTATGGACCAGAGAGGAAACGCACAATACAGATAAGTATTGGTTTATTTTGCAATTCTTCCTTATGAATATGCATGTGTATATGATTTGGTTATGATGTCTTAAGCTCTTGTTTAAGAGATAAAATCTGATGAAAATAAACTAAACATGTGAATTTATTCAATGTTTGAATATAGGTATCGCTAGAAGCAAGGACTATGAGAGCATACTAGGGGTGTATGTGGACATGTGACTGTCCTGAAGAGCTTAGAATGGGCAGTAATGAAAAAGGTGCTAGTGAGACTGTGAAGTTCCTAGCAGCCGAGACAAACCACGTGGGGAGGCCCCATGGTTGAGAGGTCTGAAATAGACTAGAGACACTAAGTGTCATGACCAAGAGGGATTGGTCCAGCATTCATGGTGAAGTGAAAGAGGCTGAGAGCATGAAAAGCCACAGTGGTGGTGTGGGTTCCAGGATGGAACACGACAAAGAGGGGAAAAACTCTTGTTGCTCTTTCCTGCCTTTTAATTATATATATATATATATATATACACACACACTTATGCATTGTGAAAACAAAAGATTGTTGAATACATGTATGGCTGAAAATAGAATGTCTCTATTTGCTTAAAATAATTATGAATGCTGGAATAGTTAATTGCCTACCCAAGAATGGACATGAATGAGCTCATGTGCCTATTAGGAAGGCATGAAAAATATGAAAGTCTCCTTGTAGAGACTTGGACTATCATGCCAATTGAGCAATTAAATGACTGATATTAATGCCTATATTATGCTTGGTCTAACAGAATTTCAATGATGTATTTCACAGGTGAGAAAGGTGAAATCCAGTGGTGCACATTGATCATGGCAGCACGCCAAAAGTTGTTGGACATGGATGGAAGTCTCCTTCAAACAATTGCCAGGACCCAAGAGAATCTTGGAGAGATGCTCAAGATACAGAAAAGGTAGAATGAAATGAACCACCATATTTTGCAAGACTCCATTGGGTTGCAAAGGGAGGTGAAAAGCCTCTTGGGAGCAATCGGCACCAGAAAGCAAGGTGGATCAATGATGGGACATTCGTCGAAGCGATCCATTGAGAAACGGTCCAGGCATGAATACTCAAAGGAAATTGAGCAAGTAAAGATGAAGCAGCCAGTGAAATGCTAGGAATGTGGAGGACATCATTTACGTCGGTACTGTCCCACGATGGAGCATGAAGAGGGAAGCAACCACAAATTTCCTCAACTTGGGGATGAGGAAAAAGCTGAGAACCAGCAAGAGATGTTCTGGGAAGTCGAGGGGCTTGGTCTTGAACATTCAAAGTAGATAATTGAACATGGGATAGGTCTGCAAAATTTTGAAATTTTGATGTGCAAATTATATATGTATTAAAACACCGAGGATGGTGTTATTCCAAGGGAGAGGGGATTGTAATACCCCGGTTTTGAACCCATTTACATTAAAGGGTACATGATGTATATTTTGTAATTAATCATGGTGAGGAGCTAAAGACAAAAGCCCCACCATCGATTCAGCTATGTTATGTTTCAGCAATAGGGATCGTTGCCGATGGTATATCGTGCTATCTAGCACATTATAGCTTTGGCATAAAGTAAATATGCACATCAATTAAAATAAACCTACAGCCAGCTACGACGGTGCAACATTAAATGAAAAGGGCGTGATTATTAAGGTTAACGGGGGGTTGTCTAAACTGTGGGAGCCATTGGGAGTTTTCCATGTGTCACCACCTTGTTTGACTGCTCACCTTCCCTTGTCTCATCCAACCACCACTTTAATGTTCTGCTGTTGGTTGGGGAAATTAATGCTAGTAGTGGAGTGTGGCAGGATGACATGCCTTGCCCACACACACACTCCACCAGCAAGCTTGCTCTTCCTCACATGGAGGGCAGGGGAACGGTCACCACTTTCCCACTCTTCCACTCATGGTTTTGTCTAGATCAAGACACACAAGCAGGGGCAGTTCTGTTCTCCCTTCTCATGCCATTTACTGATTGGTGGATCAGTTCTCTCCTATGACCATGAGTCATCGGGTTATCCTCACGCAGAGGGGGATTCTGTTTTCCTCATGATTTTGGGTTCTCCACTGTGGGTTTTGTCTGGACCATCTCATGTCGGCGGGGTCTGTTCTCCATTCTCTCACCAATTACTGGTGTCCGTGGATCTTCACTGTGAGATTGGCTATGTTCTTTTCCTGACTTTTGAGCAGGATTGAGTTGCTTTTTTTTTTACTATCGAACTTCTCCTCCATTGGCTGACTGTGTTGCCTTATGTTTTTTTGGGGGGGTCTGCGTATGTTTTTCCTCTATCTAGACAAAGAAACGGACNTTTTTTACTATCGAACTTCTCCTCCATTGGCTGACTGTGTTGCCTTATGTTTTTTTGGGGGGGTCTGCGTATGTTTTTCCTCTATCTAGACAAAGAAACGGACCTTTTCATCTTCATGTGGGATTTGTGGTGAGTCTGTTTTTCTCCTGCTGTTGTAGTAGTAGACGTGTGGCTGTTGATCTATCCCTGGTTGGGTTGCTGTGTGTGCAAACACCGTTTTTGGGGTTTTGCTTTGCATCTATGTTTTCCCCTGTCCATGCTGGGAGTCTAGCTTCATTCCCATTTGCGGATTGTGTAATGTTGCCATCATTTCATTGTGATATTGGGGTTGTTGTCTTCCCCCTGGTTTTCAGTTACTGTGTATGCAAGTGCCCTTTTGGGTTCCTGCTGAGTTGTTTTGGCCATGCTAGGGCCAAGAACAGCTCTGATTTTCCTTGAAGACCTGAGCTGTGTTCATCCTTTTGTTGGGGTTGTCACTCTGTGGTCTTCATCTTCTTCACAGAGCTGTGAACTGTTTGCCTTACTGCGGTATGCAGTGGTTGGTCTTTGGACTGTTGAGAGTAGGATTATAGGCTAGGTATGCTTGAGAAAACTGGTGTTTGAGGTCACTAGCTTAGCATTTAGCCTTTCCTATCTCCCTAACAGCCTAATAAACCCTACTGTGTGGGATTGGCTGATTTGTGCATCTTGGCTATGTGTAATACTGCTTTGACCCTAAATCCTTGAGGAATCATGCCCAGCTTGAGGGTGGCAGTGTTGCTGAGAGATTGATGAGAACGTTGGCCTATGGTTGGGTGGAACGTAGCAGCGACGTAGCTGGTTGCAGGATGAATTCTTATCAGATGAGTATTCTTGACTATTTCATATCTGCATTTATATTTATGGATTAATGAATATAATGAACATGTGGTATGCTTGAATTAATGTATGTTGTTTTCTACTATGTATATGAGGATTATGCATCTTATTATGCTCTATGTTTTAATCTTTTTATTTTAGCATTATATGCCTGTTCAACTTCACGGGGCTATTTTCCCGTATGTTTGGTGATAGTAGCGTCCTCTTCAGTGGTCAGAGGGTTGGGGACGTTACACAGACATCAAGAAGGTCATGTCTCTTTTCACTTGGTGACTCCATCTATGAAGGATCCATTCTTCATAATGTTCTATGGTAGCTCCACTATCAAATGGGGTTGCAAGGCTTGAGGAGCTGATTCAGTTTCTCCACCCTCAAGATGACTTCTCGGGCTGCAAGGTATGCTCCTATGAATATTGCATCCATTCCTGGTTATCCAAATAAAATACCTCTGGTAAATTGGCAAATGTATCTTCCAAGATTCAATGATGAGAAGGGTGATGATGCTACCATCCATTTATATAGATTTCATAAGCATATACATAAGCTGGGAGTGGGATGGCATGAAGATTCTTTAATGAAACTGTTCATGTTTAGTTTAGAAGGATATGCAAGGTCTTGGTATGAGGGATTTCTAGTAGGGAGTTTATCCTCCCTTAAAGAATTTCATACAATATTTCATGAACATTTCAAAAGGCATTATCCTTCTTTGTTATTACTTCAAGATTGTTGCACACACGATAGAGAGTTCATTGAAAATTTGAAAGATGAGTGCAGTGATGATCAGTATTTGTATGAAGAGGTTTTAGAGATCTTACATGAGTATTCAGCTCAAAAAGAAAGACAATTCAATTTCCATGATATTCAAGGAAACTCCCAGCAGTCAGTATTTTCTTCCTCGGCTGAAGTTGACATAGACCAAAGCTCTGTTTCAACCGGTTATATCTCTCTTCCTGAAACTGATGATGATTTGCAGTATTCTTGCCATTCTATGTGTGACCAGGAGAGAGTTTGGGACTGTCAATTGAATCCTTCCTCATGTTATTCAAATTCTAAGGTTTTTTTACAAGAAGAGGCCTCCCCTTCACAAACAAAAAGTTCCTTTCTGCAGCAGCAATCTCTTGAAAGTTACAGTGCTTGTGTGATTAATTACACGAAAGATGATAATTATGGAAAATCTCAGTCTTGTAGTCCCTGCACATGTTCATTTTCTGTAAATGCAAGTAAAGAGAAATCAGATTTTGAAATAGTGGTTGAAGGAGGACTGCCGCATGTTGATTAGATTCATATTACACCCAAAGATTTACATGAATATATAAAGCTTTCTTTGCTTGAAGGAGATGACCAGCCTAGTGATTTGGAAGGAGATGGGTATACCGATTTGTTTTCTAAAGAATGCAATCAACCTGTCATAATTTCTGTTAGTGAGGAAAATCTCATTGCAATCCAAGATTAGAAGTATGAAGACATAACGAAAACTAGACATGTTGAAGAAATGAATAATGTTTCTGCTGAAACATATAAAGAACATGAAGTTTTAAAATCAAAAGTTTTAGATGAAGTTGTGGATGTTTTGCCTGGAAATTGTCATGTGTTTTTCTTGCATGGTTCTTTTGAATATCAGTTTGACAGCGTGCAAGGGAATTTACAATTGGGGTGGCTTTCTCAGGGTCAGCCAACGACAGAATTTTTTGAGGGTTGTCATGTTTTTATGATCCCGTGGCCAAATACATGGAGGGTCTAGGTGAAGGCAATGATTGGTCATATCTCTGCCTTAAACATCAGTTTGTTTATCATTCCCTTCTCCCATTATCTATTTCATTTTTTTCCATCGAGCACCATACAAGAACAAGAATATTAGGCGAGTTGCTTGATTGGCTTCACTGGAAATCTAATTTCACTTAATTGGACTTGTGTACAAAGTTAGGTACGATAAAATAAGCTCATATATTATAGATCATTTCCTTCATTGCTTTTTTCAGTTTGTTTCCATTTTTAGTTACCATCATAGGTTTACAGTCTCTAGCATGATTTGCAAGAGTGTCACATATTCGTTGAAGCAGCAACATGGAGCAGAATGGAGAGGCCCAAGATGAGCTGAAGGTGTCCCAATGGATTCGGCACTTGGTCTATGGGGGTTCTTTGCTACCTCGCTGGGAGGATATCATCTCTCGTGGATCCAGTTGTTAACACTCTGTTTTAACAGTTGATTCGAGGGCTTGACAGAGGTTCGATGAGGGTCCGAGCCCCTTGAATCTCATGTGACCATCCTTCAACGATGAAAGTGGAAAGTGTATCGTGATGTTGGGCGCGATCCATATTCAAGTGCTGTGATTGATCAGAGGTAGATCGATGGTTCTGGATTGCTTCGCGCAGACAAACATGCGCGGTCCAAGCTCCTTTTCTGGATTTCAAAATCCATCAATGACCGAAAGCTTTCGATGGTTGAGATGTGGCTTGGGGAAAATATACAACCTATAGAAATTTCACAATCCATACTTGTGTAGGTCAAACTACAATCTCAAACTGCGAAAAGGTGTACAGGTCAAAAGGATCAACGACTATGATAAAAGCGAGAAAAGATTAGCGGCTATGGTTCATTTCGTAGGGCGAACCGTCACAGGTGAATAGTTGAGTTCTCCATTGCGAAAAAGGGTGGGGCCTATTCCGATCGACGGCTGCGTGAGGGCCGGCCTCGATCCACGGCTCAGAACGTATCACGATCCAAACCGCTCACGGCATATCGAAGAGAAATATCGGCGGTGAGATAAGTAGAACGTGGACGGTGGATATGAATCTTCCTTTGATCAAATGCCTGAAGAAGACTCCCGAAGTGCAAATCTACCATCATGTGTGGAAATGACAGCGGAGGGGGCGTTCACACATGTACTTTGCCTCATCGCAGATTGGCATGTACTTTGCCTCATCGCAGATTGGCATGTACTTTGCCTCATCGCAGATTGGCCGATTCCTCCAACGCCATCCAAGAAATGCCTGAGGTGGGAGTCTCATCCAGTGGCATAGTTTTCCTAGTTCACAAGTGTGGCGCATGTTCATTCCAGAGGAATCCATCCTTGTGAGGTGACTTTGTGTGGAATGGCCGACGAAAATGAGTAAAGTAGCCGGTGAACCCATTTCTCACACGGGACGAAGCCAACACAATGTGGAGGCCTACACTTTAGGGAATATGCAGCATGGATATACTGTACCAGAGGAAGTTCATTGCCACCTCCTATAGCAGATAGTGAGATGTCATGACCTATGAAGACGAATAACCAGAATCCCGAGAAAACAAGAGATCGCTATGCTCGCGCCTTCGCACATGTTGAGACCAGATATACTCAATGACAGAATGTGTAGGAATGTTGACCAGCCTATGCAAAGATCAATCTCGATGCCCTATAAATACTGCATTCAGTTCAACATATCTCCAAGGCCGAGGTTCTACCTCTCCACAAAGTTTACAGAGGCTTGATAGAGTTTGATGATGAAGATTTGGTTCAAAAAGCTTGTTCATCTAGGGGTGTTGATGGTTGGTGAGCAGGTTCCATGCTCACTCATCACCTTGGTATTTTCATGCCAATGGTGACACCAGCCATCAAGGCCTAGACATGGTATCCATGTCTCCAACGACGCGAGACCTAGACACCTACTCCCCATTAGTATTTTTCCAGGAACCCCTGATACCATCCCACCCACCAAAGCCTCCGCAGAAAGGGTTAGCCATTGGCTATTCTCTATGAATATGTTCATTCAGATGGGAGCGTCAGGGATTTAAATCCCTAACAACCCTATTTGTGAAGTTCACTTTCCAAGGGTGATGGGGTTGGTGTAGATATTCTACACCTTATTGCCTGCGGGAGAATTTTCCTCACTAAAGGTGAGGAGTATAAGAATGATGAGCCACCCCGCAGGTCTATATCAGCCAAAAGAAATGCGACACTTATTCCAGAGCCCACGTATAACAATGTTACCCGACGGGGAAGGAGGTGGTGGAAGTGACTATTCTGGAGAAGGATTTTGAATACCTCTCCTATGTGTGCCCATGTGGAAAGCTGCATTTGAATGCAGTGGAAGTACACACCTCAAAGAATAGAAGCAGGCATCCTACTCATCATCTGTCGTTGCGGCCAAACGTGTCGAACTGTTAGCTGGGCCGAATAAAGCCACTAGCTCCATAATGTTTGTTTCTATTTGTAAATCGTGGCGATAGCCCACTCTTTTCACTGTTAATGCCAGCTGGAGACTTGTAACAGTTTTTTATTCTGTAGTCTCAGCATTAGGATTATATAACAATGGTCCCGATAGAGGGAGAAAGGAGTTAGAGAATTGGATTGGGAAACAATCCCGGGTTGAGGCTCCCATTTGTAAAAGCTTGATACCTATGTATGAATAAATTTGCAGTGGAAGAATGTCATTCACAGCAAAGATTCCTGTGTTGTTGTTTTTCCCAATAAGTGCTTTCTTTACGTGTAAATTGTGTTTCCTTGTTTTCACTCCATTTTGTTTATTGCTTTCATGCCTGCAGCATAGGGTATAGCGGTTCAAAATTTGTACTTGCTATGCTCTGACTGATGTTCCAGGAATTAACAATCGTTCTTCTAAAGTCTCATGGAATTCATCTCACAGATGCTCCATGAGATGGACTGTTCTTTCTTGTCCTCCAAAACACCCGCTAAAATCTCTTGATTGGGAAATCAGCAGCTATCTTGCCTCCATTTGCTACCTTTCATCATTCTTTCCATCTGTAATCATTTCTTGTGCAGGTTTTGACTCCATTTTCCCATGGTCCTTTAACCTCGATAACCTCACCATGCACCTACCTCGACCCACTTTTCCCTATTCAGGATCCTAGCCCCCTGCTCATACCGATTGAAAATCCTGTGCATAGTAGACTCTGGTGACACACAAGACTGACAACCTTATGTGGAGCTACTCTAGTGATGAATGAGAGATCCCTCTCTGACCGCGCAAGGCTGGAGGCGTGGTTAAATTGGTTTTGCTATTACCCGGAGGTGGGCCTTTCCACAACCTTGGGCTCATTTTCGGTGCTAACATACTCCATGTGGAAGAATCATTGCAAATGGTTGATACTTATGTTGGAGAGATGTCGAGGGATACAATTATCACTAAATATCAAGAAATGCATTTTTGCAATTTTGATAGGAATTTTGTTGGGACATGTCGTGTGTAAATAATATATTAAAGTTAACTATGCAAAAATAAAAATTATTCTCAACTTGAAGCCTCTAGTCAATCATATGCAAGTAAGAATTTTTCTAGGACATATATGATACTACAGAAAAAATATTTGGCACTACTATGACATGACATACCCCTTGGAAGAGTTATTAAAAGAAAATCCAAAGTACTAGTGGACCAATGAATGTGTTGCATCATTTGACATATTAAACATGAAACCAATTGAAGCACCCATACTGAGATTTCCAAACTGCTCGACCAAATTCCATGTACATATAGATGCTTCAGGAATAGCAGTCGACACAATCCTAACTCAAACCGATGATGATGGAATGGACTATCCAAATGCATACAACAACATAAAAGTGAATAAAGCATAAAGGAATTATTCAACAACTAAAAGAGAAGCACTAGGAATGGTCACTTGCACTCTAGAAATATATACAATATTTGCTTGCTAACCCGTTCGTGTTTTACACATACCACCAAACACTAAAATACTTGGTCAATAAACCTCTACATCACAGGAGAATTTTTCAATTGTTTTTTTTTATTTCAAGAATTGAAATTCAAAGTTATAGTACAACCAAGAAAAAAATGTCGGACTCGACCATTTGTTAAGAATAGACATAGCGAATAACCAACTAGAAGTGAGGAGGATTTACCAAATGCTCACTTATTCATAATTGAAGTTGTTCCTTCAGAATTAGAAGAGATCCCTTAATTCCTAAAAGAGGGAGAAGGTTTATAAGGAATGTAGGAAAAGAAAAAGAGGATCCCAGTGATAAAAGTTGCACCCTAAACCATAATAGATAGATTTGTCTACAAGATTAGACCAGACGATATATTCTGACGATGTGCTCTCGACCATGAATGACAAAGTATAATTAGTGAAGCACATTATGGACTGGCAGGAGGGCATTTTCAAGATGACACAACAACAAGAAAATTCCAAGAGTGAGGATTATGGTTTCCAACCATACACAAATACTGTTGAGCCACAAAAACATGACATTTTTTTCATCTTTCCTATACTATTTGTCACTTTATTCCTATCTTATCCTTCCATAAAACCTTTAATATTCACCACTTTCATAATAAATATGGGTTTATATTACCATTTTCCAAATCAATTATTTTTTAGTATTTTGAGTGAATTTGTGGTTAATTACTGAGAAAAATAACATATTTTCATTATACTTTAAAGTTGGACGAGTTTAGTGATGTTTACAGGTGTATTTGAAGACTTTAACAAGCTCAAAAGTGGTCACCTAGCCTCAGATTCGAATTTCATCTTCTAGATGCGAGCTAAATTCAAGGAGAAGATCATGGAGATGTGGAGAGAATATCTCATCCAATATTTGTTGAGGATTTGAAGGGATGAGTTGTATATTTGTTGATTATTTGAAGGGATGAGTTGTATATTTGTTGAGGATTTTGAGGGATAAGTTGAGAGAATAGTGGATCTGTAATTATGATTAGTTATCTTGAATTTATATATAAATAGGAGGGCTCTCTCCTCATTTTCGTTAGAGATATTTCCAGTGGTTTATAAGTAGAGAATAGTTCAGAGTTAGTCATAGAATGGATTTCTGATTGTAATGGAGATTATGCTTTGATGCAAATCTTGTACTCTCCCATGTTAATATATATTTTCAACACTTTCTTTCTTATGAGTTGTTATGTTTTGCTTATGAATTGTTAGCATTTATTTTATGTGAGCTCACCAATTAATGTCAATTGCTTTATACCTGTTTATTTCATGCAATTTCAGTCTTTCTTTATCAAGTAAATTTATGCAATTTTATATTTTCTGCAATTAGATTTATTTCCATCTAATTTCATGGTTTCATAACTTAGATTTGATTTCAGTAATAGATTAAGTTTAGAGACACTCTTCCCCTGCATTTTTTTTTTGTACCTTAGAAGTTTACGCTCTCTCCGGGTTGACAATTAAATCATTGGAATTCTATTATAATTTGATCAATGTTTTTACCCAACATTTTGGCATCGTTGTCGGTGAGTTGCTAAATGGGATCATAGTTTAGATAGATATATAGATTACTTTTTATTGCATAGAAAGAGGGAGGGAAAAAAGTAAGATGTAAGGACGATTTTACTACAGAATTTCCGGGATTTCCGTGGTGTAACAGTCAGGCGCATCCACTTTAGTGGGTCACCACAAAGCCTTGTTGTTTCTGCAAGCGTGTTTATTTTTCTGCAACTATGAATTTGTTTTTGTGCAAGTTTTTATTTTTTTCATTTATAGTCTAAGTTTGGATTGATTTCATTTTTTGGGGCTAGCCTTTATTTCATACTAACTTGCTTCTAACTTTTTATCTATTCGTTTTTGTTTTGTACATATTTTTGTGCACCATTTTTCTTTCTGTTCTTGCACTCGTTTTGTGCTAGTGTTTTTGTGCCTGTCATGTACTCGTTTTTTCCTTAGTACTTGATTTGATTCTAGTAAAATGAGTTTATGATGAGCATAAGCCTAGAGCAACTCACTCAGATCCTAGCAAAAGTCGGGATTTCCTCTTCTCACAAAGAGGAGATCTTGATAGCAGCTAAAGATGTAATCACTCCTCATGAAGTAAACAAGGAAGAATTGACGTTTGAAGAATCCTGCATATCAGATGAAGAACACTTGTTCAAAATGGAGATTGAAGAGGATGATGAAGGGATCTCAAGTGATCGTCATGCAAACGGAAGCTGCATCAAACAATGGTTTCAAGTAAGTACTAGGTTAGATCGATTTTGTTTTTGTTTTTATTTTATTAATTCATATTCTCAACATTCAATTTTTTATATTATTGTATATTCTAGGTTTAGTTTTTCAAATTTAAAAGATAATTTTGGTTTACTTCTTTTAGATGTATGGTTCCATTGAAAATTTCACTACACCTAAATGATTGTAGATTTCAATTAGAATAGAGTAGGTAGGTTTTAGTTTTATTTTCAACTTAAAAATTAGCATGCTTTAATTTGCTTTAATGTTTTTAATTTGTTAAAATTTTAATTTTTATCTTAATTATTATTATGTTTTTTATTTTATTAAGAATTAAAAATTAATTTTTAAATCTAAAATATTTATAAAAGACAACTAAGGTTTTGTTCTTTTCGAATTTTCATTTCTTTTCATTTTTCATGCTAGAAATAAGAATGTATTAGGAATTAAGTTTTTATTTTTATTTTTTAGAAAAGAAAATAAACAAATTAGTAAACAAATAAAAAATAACGAAAATTTATATAGTTTATTTTTATTTTTAAATGTTCTTTTGTTTGTTTTAGTTTTAAAAATAAATAAATAAATCTAAAAGTTTTATTAAATCTAGTGTTCATCTAGGAAATATATATCATGTTAGTTTTAATTTTAGTTTTAAAAAAAGATTTTTTTGAAATAAATTGTAAAAACTATTCAAACCTATAAACAATAAGCTTTTTAAAGAATAAACATTTAAAAAAATTATTAAACATTTTAAAAAAACTGTAATCTATATAAATATAATAATAAAATGAAACCTTAAAAAAAAATGACAAACATTTTATATATATATATATGTATATTAAAACAACACAATTTTTAAAACATTAATATATGAATAATAAAACTTAAAAAGAACAACGAAACCTGCAAAAAAAAATGTTAACATTGTAGATATATATCATTAACATAAAAACTTTAAAAATAAAGTAGAACATAAAACCTAAAACTTGTAAAAAAAATATAGTTGTAAATTTTTTTACGTTTCAGCTCTCCATATGAAACCTGCAAACAGTCCTTCAAACGCTTTAGCTTTTTCGCCCTCTATGCACAACCTGCAAATAGTCGATTATATAGTCTACCATGTGCTCTGTCCTCTATACAAAATCTGTAAACATAAATTTTTTTGACCGATCCGCAAATGAGAATATAGTGAAACCTGAAGCTTGAAGCTTGCCCGTGATTAAATCTGAAGCACTGTTAGATGATAAAACAGTGAAATGGCCCTGCTCACAATTCATGTCTGTCTTCTAGCCGAGACTTTCTCCAAGGATCCTTTACGTTCCATTCTTTGTTAGCACCAAAATCTATTTTTAGTCGACTTCAATAACTCATTTAATGGACCGAAGGATTGTAAATTTCCTGCCAACAGTTGCGAGATTGTGTAAATCTTAACTGAACGAGGAAGATGAATTGCCCTCTTTGTGGAGGATTTGACTGCTACCAATCCTCCTATGAGATTGCATTATCAATTCGTCATACCATTTCCAGCTAGACTCCTCGTTACCCACTCAACCGTTCGCTTGCTTTCTGGTTACAAAGAAGGGTTGTTGCTAATTAAATAGAAACCTATACTCAATAATTATTTACTACCCCATATTTTCCTTTGCTTAAAAAGGTCTTGCCTTGTCGGACGGAAAGAGGATCAACCAGATCCAGAACTTGAAGAGAGCCGCTACAGGGACCCTCATCGTTGTCAAAATCCTTCACCTGCATAGAGGGCAGATGGAATCATTCTAACCCCGGAGGTAAGAGCCATTAAACTGCAACTCTCATTATCTATGACAGAAGGACATAACAATTGTTTCTTTCTATAACGATACCCGTAGAAGAAACTCTGTATCCACGCTAAGGAAGAGTTTTTCATTGATTCGAATTTCTTTTTTCAAGTACTAACCATGCCATTGCCACTTCTTTCTACTTCCAAGTACTTGGTATGCAAAGCTATTTTTTTTTCTTGTTACATTTTTACCTATATATGGCAATAACAACACTGGCTGGAATAATAGTGCTGCTGTGTATGTCCATATGCTATTGCTCCTATCCATTTTATTTTCAGTAATTCTGTAGTTTGTTTTTGTTATCGTTTAGTTGGGTGTTCGATCATTTGCAATTTGCTGCTAGCTTTTACTTTATGAGGTGAAGGGTGAAGGGTTGCTACTACTCTACCATCAGTATTATTGTGTGATTCCTTTGATTTCATGGGGAATAAATCATGCAGAAGAAGAAGAAAAAGCCTTTCATAATCTATTCCAATACATCAATTGCTTACGAATGCCCACACATTGAAATTGAAGCCGTAGACCGGAAATCGAGCAAATCGGACTTCCTTGCCCATCTTAAAAGAGCTTCAACATAGAATATAGATTAATCACTAAACTGACTTGAATTGCTCATTTTGCATTTATATAAATACTTGATCTCCTTCCTTTCATTAACTATGCCATTAATACATTCTCAGAACGTGATTGGTGGGTAAAATAATAAATTTATAAAAAACTTACAATTCATTCTGAATGTTCTAGTGCCGTGAATGAATGTAGTGTGGGTGCGGGGAATGATTTCATCTTTCTTTATGAGCTATGCACTCCATATCAATTTTGTTTTGATGTGAATTATTTCACGAGAATTTGGCAGAACCCTTTACTGATATAATGGAAATTGATGTAAAGGAGTCTTTTAATGATTCCAACATTTATTGGCTGTCTTACAAGAAAAGCAACAGCTGGAAGATTAAAATTTAGAAAGGGCACAACTAATACTGAATTTCCAGAGAGCCTGCTCCCATTATCATTAAATTTATATGCGATAGATATGATCATATAAACTCTTGGGCGAAATACCATAATGTATGTGATTATGATCGCTGTCTGTTGGTAAAAGAGATACCGTGAAAGATATGATATGATCCCAAATATTTGATTTCTCCAAAATGGTATTTATAGTTATATTAAACCATTTGGCAAATAACCGTTGCATCAATTTCTCCAAGGTGGTATTTGTTTGAAGGACTGGTGAGTCCTACTTCGTCTTGCTGCCCCTACCACCATGTTCGTATAGTTCACAACATACCCCAACTTCATGCCTCCGTTCCGTTCCATTTTAGTATGTGACAAATTTTTTAGCTTTATCAACTTTTAAATAAAAAGTTTTGTTAATAAGATTTTATGCATAATGATAAAGTTATATAAGATCTTAGGATGTTCTCCTTTGAAAGAGTTTATAAAATTCTTTGTAATGGTATATATACATATATTTTATATTAATGTAATTATTTTATTCTAAATAAAGATAAAATTATATACAAAGCATTAAAGTCATGTTATGCATAAAAGTTATTATTTGAAGTTTTGAATGAATGTTCAAAACATGTTATTAAAACCATTTTTGGTTTGGTATGTTGGGATTAATAATAATGCTTACAAATTGAAACTAGATCTCAAAATGCTAAAATAAAGATTAATAAAAATTGATGTTTTGTTCAACTAAACATAGCAAGTTTATCTCAAACCTTCAATATACCAAACTTTTGAGAGATGAGTTGAAATATTTGATATTAAACATTTGATGTGCCAATGCTTCAAAGATTAAAATTAGATATGCCTCCTAATGTGCCTCGATCACCTAGATATATAAATACGCATCAAAATTATTCATCTTGATATGTTACATATCACAGCTTGATCACATGCGTCTTATGGGTACATAAACTCAACAAACAACCTTACTTGATGATTGTTGTGGCTTGCCATATTTATGCTAACTCGATCAACCTCCTGCAGACGAGCTTGGCGTTAAAGAAGGAAGGAAAGCTCTTAAAGAAGGAACACAATTGTTTAATGAGTTCAAACCTTAAATCTAAGTTATTTATTATTTGACATCAAATTTACTTAAATATATATTTAAATAGATAAAATGAGTGTGAAAATATCGATGCAATGCATTATTTTGTTGAAAATAACATGTAAATACAGGAAGTTGGTGGTTTTAATGGCCTTTGCAACCATGATTGTTTCGATATATGTGTAAATACTATTCCCTTAAACTTTGGATTCAATGATTTGTTAGGTCATCGATGGAAAAGAGATTAAATCATAATATCACTCAAATACGCATGGAAAAAGTGTTGCAATGTCTTCCATACTGGAGTATTGCTAAGACCATTTATTTAACTCCGAGGAACTCATGATTTTAATGAATATTATTAAGGTACTCATGATTAAAACTATGCCATGCTAACGGTGTTCATTATGTATGTTGTGATAATGTGGTGGGAATATATGGGGTTTATAACTTATTGGGAGATTAACCTATTGGTATTTATATTCGAAGGATGGTTATGGTGAGAATATATATGACCAGTTAAATGAAGGCTTATACATTGTAGTATGGGATTGTAGGGTATATACAATTACAAGTGAAATAAGTTTTATGTTATGGTATGGCATGAAGCTACTTGAACTTTTGATTAGTATAATGTTTTCTTAATAAATTTTAAATTTTGTGATTGTTATTTTATTAAATAATAATAATAATAATAATAACAAAATAAATAACATAAAATGAAAACACATTAACATAATATTATTAAAAAATATATATATATTTACATAAATTTGTTTTTACTATGTATATTTAGCTATGTAAAAAATAAAAAAATTGGATTAGTATAATTTATTTTTATAGTTAGTATGTATATAGTTAATATGTATATAAAACAATAAATAATTAAAAATAATAAAATACAAAGAAATTGGATCAAACATAAAAATTATAGAAATATAAAAATATTATAAGAATAGTAAAATAAAATTAGTATTTGTCTTTGAAATAGAAGGATTTGTTGCTATCGCAGTCAAGCCTTCTTCTTAATTTTTATTTTTGCACAGTGGGACCTGGCACATCTTCAGTTTAGGGGAGGTAGGTGTCTGCTTCAATTTTGTTATGATATTCATATAAACCATGCCTCTGAATGATTATACAATAACACCTTCAACTCAGTTAACCCCCTAATCTCCATATTTTATGATATTTATTAGGGTTAAATTATTTATTAGGATTAAAGCTACGTCAACACCTTTGTATAGTTACGATTCTTAATTTTTACCTCTTTTATCTTATATATGTATGTATTAATTTCTAATTATATGTATATATAGTTATATTTTTAAAATATAATTTTAAAAGTTTAATATAATTAGATATAAAAGTTAATAGAAATATAAATAACTAAAATATAGTTATAATCAATAATTATATTTAAAGTAACTATACATGTGCATACGAACCTAAAAGTTGTTGAACCTGAACCTTATGATATAAGGGTCGACCACTGAAAGGGTTGACCCCCTCTCTCCCTATTGCGCAAACATTACATAAAGACGCATTATGATGGAAAACCTTACATTAGTATCTATATACATAAAAGCCCATAAAAATTTGAAATTTGTTTTTGTAAATAAATCAAAATTTAAAAAATATATAAACAAAAACAACTTTATAAATAATAATAAAATTGTTATGATAACATTAAAAAAAAATTTAAATTAAAAAATAAAAACATATAAATAAATAAAAAGGATTAGGTAGTAAATAAAATCATAAAATTTTAAATGAACTTGGAATCTTTTCAATTTTATGATTGTTGCACTAACTTGTTTTCGCAAGACACTCAGAAATAGGTTTTTGACAAGAACGGTTGCTTAATATGCATTGCCACTTTTAGGTATAAAAGTATTTCATTTATTCTCTTCGACATGGTTTATTAAGCACATATTTTAATGTATTTTCAATGCTCTCACGAGAAAATCCTAACCTTTTGCAGATTCAAAGATGAACGAATGCCGTGTAGAATTGATTTCCAAAATTGCAGAAGATTTTCAGAAAATGCTTCACTAAAAGCTTGAAGAAGCCGAGTTTCCACTGTGTATGTCATGACATTTGCTGCCACAAAAAATCCTTTCAGAAACCAGTTATGCCATGTCATGATTACTTACCCTTTTTCCTTCCAAGCTTATTCGTCATCCATGTTAGAGTCTACTTTTTCTGCCTTATACATCATAAATTCTCGTATGTCTACCTTTCTGAGTCACACACATTTTCCTTATTTTCAATTTGTCTTTTTCCTTATGAATAAAACCATTCAGTTTCCTTTCCATGACTACATTGCTTTGTTATCCCTGCCATAAAAAATGTTTGACCCTCATATCTTTCATCTATAGTGCTACCATTCATTATGTACAACTCGTGTTGACTGATGTGGGATTCCTTAAGGCCCACCTTTAAACAATTCTTGTCCCATTGACCTCAAAAGCCTTATCTAGGATAGAGAATAGAGTTAATTTTTAGCACCTTGAGGCTTGCATTCCTTACTGACAAGTTCTATCACTGAAAATCATGGGAATACATCAATGTATCTTAATCGGTAGATCTTGCAAGTGGCTCGACATCAGCTCATCTATTCGCACTTTGCATGATGTACTTAGGTACCTTGGCACTAATTGACATCAATGGTGAGATTGCCTCGCATTGGTTAATGACATTCATCAATGATCGATAATCCAATGACTTCTTTCCATGTTCGACATCAACACATTCATTCACATGGTAAGGATTGTACCATCGGGTTTTATAGCGGGTGAAGACTATATACTTTTCATGACTCCATCAACAGTTTTAGAGAAGCATACTTCCAACCATATGAGAGTACCACAATTCTACTTTTATCTCTCATCTTTTACTTCATCCAACCAAGTAACAGTTCACTTCCTTCACTTCACATTCTATGATTTAGCAGCAGACGCAACCACATTCCTATTGCATAGTTCATCAACTTTTTTGTTGTTTTCTAAATTTTAATAATGTAGTTCCTTAAATGCTAGAAAATAAGTGAATTTGGGAAATTCCTTCACTATATTCCCTTTCTCCTTTTCATAAACCTAATACATCTTAACTTGGGGGGGGGCAGGGGGGGACTATTCATTACCATTTTACATATTCATCATTTCATTACCCTTAATCAACATGTATTTCCCAAAATGTGCTATATATATTGGCAAGATTCATAATATGAAGAAAAGTCTTTCTAATATACATTGATAGTTCATCATTTTCAATGCATGTATACTTTTAAATCTTATGTATTGCAGAGAAAAATACAAGTAAAATAAGCAAATGTTGTTAGCACAAGAACCAACATTTGTTATACTTATGGTTGTCACACAAGAACCAACCATAAGGAAAATTAGCTTCCACTCATGCGCTTCAAATTTTGGAATGATTTACTATTACATACCATCATCATGTAAAGCCCAGCTATAAATGAAAAGTTTTAAAAAGAATCAATGCATAGTTGCATGAACAAATGCAAAAAGTCAAGTTGGGGGGTATGTTGAGTTGTAAAAACATCACATTTTATTCATCTTTCCTATACTATTTGTCACATTATTGCTATCTTATCCTTCCATAAAACCTTTAATATTCGCCACTTTCATAATAAATATGGGTTTATACTACCATTTTCCAAATCATTTATTTTTTAGTATTTTGAGTGAATTTTCAGTTAATTATTGAGAAAAATAACATATTTTCATTATACTTTAAAGTTGGATGAGTTTGGTGATGTTTACAGGTGTATTTGAAGACTTTAACAAGCTCAAAAGTGGCCACCTAGCCTCATATTCTAATTTCATCTTCTAGATGTGAGCTAACTTCAAGGAGAAGATCATGGAGATGTGGAGAGAATATCTCATCCAATATTTGTTGAGGATTTGAAGGGATGAGTTGTAGATTAGTTGAGGATTTTCAGGGATAAGTTGGGAGAATAGTGGATCTGTAATTATGATTACTTATCTTGAATTTATGTATAAATAGGAGGGCTCTCTCCTCATTTTGGTTAGAGATGTCTCTAGTGGTTTAGAAGTAGAGAATAGTTTAGAGTTAATCATAGAATGGATTTATGATTGTAATGGAGATTATGCTTTGATGCAAATCTTGTACTCTTACATGTTAATATAGATTTTCAGCACTTATTTTCTTATGAGTTGTTATGTTTTTCTTATGAATTGTTAGCATTGATTTTATGTGAGCTCACTAGTTAATGTCGATTGCTTTATACATGTTTATTTCATGCAATTTCATTTTTCTTTATCAAGTAAATTTATGCAATTTTATGTTTTTTGCAATTAGATTTATTTCCATCTAATTTCCATTTTTCATAACTTAGATTTTATTTTAGTAATAGATTAAGTTTAGCGACACTCTTCCCCTGCATATATTTTGTTTGTACCTCACAAGTTTATGTTCTCTCTGGGTTGACAATTAGATCGTTGGAATTTTGTTATAATTTGATCAATTTTTTTACCCAACAAATACTATCAAGAATTTGTGAAAAAATGTGATCTATGTCAATGACTTGGTCAACATTTACCAAGCACGAAAATTCCCCTGATATCATTAAATTCAAGCTTAACATTTAAAATATGGCTGATTAACTTTATTGGGTCATTTTCGGTGCTTGGTAGACAAACATGAGCAAGCTATATTATCATTGTGGTCGAATATGTTACAAAATGGGAAGAATAAGAACATATTAAGACTTTCTCAAGAAAAATAGCCTTTAAGTTTATAAATGATAACATCGTCACACAATATTTGGATGTCCACTGACCTTGATCAACAATCAAGGGTCACATTTTGTAAACAAAATAATTTCTGATTGAGCATTGAAAGAACACATCATATCACCCTCAGTCCAACGGTGCAATTGAATATTTCAACAAAAAATTAACCAAAGGCCTAACGAAATTATGCAATACCAACAATCATGACTGGGATGATAAGATACATGTCTTACTATGGGCATACTGAATATCTTACAAAATATCGATAGGTAAGACCTTATTTAGACTTGTGTATGGACAAGAAGCAATCTCTTCTTTACATTTTCACTGGCAAGCTCCTACGATTGCTGAACTACTGCATATTGATGTCGAACACGCAAGGAAAGAAATACTAGAAGTGTTTTCCAAGCTTGAAGAACACCGACTAATAGCAATACTATATCAATAAATTCAAAAGAAACAAGAGAAATCTTGGCATGATAGAAATAAAAAGAATAAGGATATCTCAGTCAAAGAGCTCATATTTCTTTACAATAGCCAAATAAAAGGGAAGCCTAAAACTTTGCACATTGAATGGATGGGTCCATATACTGTCAAAGAAATCAATTTCAATGGCTCAGTTCGACTAAATACACTACAAGGAAATGTGTTTCGTAAACTTGTCAATGATGCCCGACTAAAATGATACAAATCATAAAAATGCAACAAAAAAAATGGTCATAACTACTTCACAAAAAGTCAGTTGGAAAAAATAATACAAGAAAAGAAATATAAACTAGAAGAAACCAAAGCAATTATGTTGTAAAGCTTGTCATGACAAGAGACTAGAGAGATAGTACAGACAAGGGCGATGCAAGAAACAACAAACCACAATCATGGAAATACGACCAATGATACAAGAAGCATAGGAATGAAGGAGCAAATGAACAAGAAGTGTTATATAGAGAGTCCCCAATGCATCAGCGTGAAACCACCCAGCGCAACATGATAAAATATAAAGAAACACACTAACACTATACTTATGAAGAGAAAATGATCACATCAATTCATCAAGGAACTTGACACATAGTGAAGAAAAGTTGGAATGACTCAGAATAAGCATAGACAAACTGCCTTTCTAATTTAAGTCCCTCACTAGTACTACAATTAATTCCAACACCCACTACACATTCTCCTGCAAAACAAAGCTCCACTATAAATACCAGGCTAGAAGAGACTTGTATGTAATTCTGCCAAGAATTTGAGAATCAGAGTGCCGAGACAGTTGTTAACACTCAAAATATACCTAAGGTTGTGAAAAGCAATCTCAAGGTAACAACAAAAACCACTTTAGGAAGAAACTGGTTTTTCTTTCCAAAGAGGGATCTCTTAGATATAAATTTAACAAGGCCATATATTGGAATAAATACTTTAAGTTATGCAGATGGTTGAAACAACACATATAACCATTGGGAAATGGAGTCAAATAGATAAAGATAATGCAAAGCTTCATACACATAATCCCAACAAAGGCAAGATGTTAGTTTTTCATTATATAAGCTAGCATTATGATCTTAGGATCTTTTCACTGAGAGAATAACAAGCATAGCAATAAAACATAAGCACATCACAAGAGACAAGAGACACAAAGAGTTTTCCTCGGGGAAACCATAAAGGAGAAAACCCCGCAACTTCCTTAGAGATAGAATCAGCACCAAAACAGTAAGAGATCTCCCAAAATAGCAGTAGTCTTCTTCTTCTGTTTAGTCCCAGTATTTCCTTCTTCACTAGTGCACCACACTTGAGTGAGTGAATGATGTGTGTGATAAATAGAGAGTCTCACTCTCTATTTATATTCTTCTGTTCACTTGAAGTGCACTCAATCATGTCGGCCCAACTTAACAATTACTTACTAGAGCCTACACCTTAATGAGTGTATAATAACTCTAGTGCCCCAAAACTGTGGAGACTTAAACAATGAATTGACATGACTTGTTTACATTATTAATCCTTCCGATCAGAACATAGGGGTATGACAACATGACTCAAATACATAATAGAAACATCCCGGAATAAACATCGGGTTACAATATATAAGATACATAGAAGAATACATTCCGAAGTTACATATACATCAACACTCCCTCTTAACTAGGAAGGTACTCTTTCGACACAATTTTCAGCACTGGTCTTCTTCTCTGTATTAGCTGGATCATCTCGTCTTCAAGTCATCTTTGTCTTCAAGTAATCTTCATATTCAAGTCATCTTCACTGGATCTGGATCATCTCTCGATCTGGATCATCATGGAACATCATCATTGGATCTGGATCATCTCTCGATCTGGATCATCATCACTGGATCATCATTACTGGATCTTGATCATCACTCGATCTAGATCATCACTGCTGGATCATCATTACTGGATATCGATCATCACTCGATCTAGATCATCCCTGGTGCTATCTCATGATTCTTCTCATCACAGGAAGTTCTACAGAGCCAGTCCTTTTTCATACTGGATGTATCATCTCAAAGCTAGTCCTTTTTCATACCAGATGAGGTGACTACTCAAAGCTAGTCCTTTTTCAAACTAGATGAGCCTTCCCAGAGCTAGTCCTTTTTCAAACTAGATGAGGCATCTACACAGAGCTAGTTCTTTTTCAAACTAGATGAGTC
>LPNX010048061.1:257307-312938 GCA_001517045.1 Pseudotsuga menziesii
TTTAAAACTAGATGAGTCTTCCCAGACCTAGTCCTTTTTCAAACTAGATGAGGCATCTACATAGAGCTAGTCCTTTTTCAAACTAGATGAGTCTTCCCAGAGCTAGTCCTTTTTCAAACTAGATGAGGCATCTACACAGAGCTAGTCCTTTTTCAAACTAGATGAGTCTTCCCAGAGCTAGTCCTTTTTCAAACTAGATGAGGCATCTACACAGAGCTAGTCCTTTTTCAAACTAGATGAATCTTCCCAGAGCTAGGTCCTTTTTCAAACTAGATGAGGCATCTCAGAGCTGGTTCTTTTTCAAACCAGATGAGGCATCACAGAGCTGGTCCTTTTTCAAACCAGATGTGGCATCCACATATACCTGACAATGGAAGGAACCAATCCTCTCACCATGTCACTGCCCTTACATCCGACCTGCTCGTCGGAATGGCCAACACTCACATCTGACATGGAAGGAACTTAATCCGTTAGCCATGACAGAATGGTTCAACCCTTACATCTGATCAAGTGGGAGCACATCCCTCTATCACATCATAATCGCTACTCATTACTACACTGAGTGATCCTGGTAACTGACCAGGTGCCTCCATTCCTAGAATGGAAATTGCCCTTACATCTGTCCTACTCGACAGAATGGCCAGCCCTCATATCTGACATGGAAGGGAGAAACCCTATCACCATGATAGAATGGCTCAGCCCTTATATCTGACCTACTCGTCAGAATGGCTATCGATCTCAGCACTCATATCTGACATGGAAGGAACCAATCCTCTCACCATGACAGAATGGCTCAGCCCTTACATCTGACCTACTCATTAGAATGGCTATGGATCTCAGCACTCATATCTGACATGGAAAGAACCAATCCTCTCACCATGATAGAATGGCTCAGCCCTTACATCTGACCTACTCGTCAGAATGGCTTTGGGACTCATCACTTTCCTTTGGAGGAAACCTCGATCTGGAGAACACCAAGCTTCTCCCTGAAGTACTCAAACTTCACTCTTGCTAATGGCTTTATCAACACATCAACTATCTGTTCCTCCGTCGCAACATACTAGAGCTTCATTGCTCCTCTCTGCACCATATCCCTAATATAGTGATACTTGATCTCGATATGCTTCAAATTTTCATGGAACACTGGATTCTCTGACAACTTCATGCAACTCTGGTTGTCACAATGTATACAAGTAGCATCCAACTGGAGATCAAATATATTAGATAGTAGCTTCCACAGCCATACTGCCTCACAACTAGTTGAACAAGCTGTGACATACCCTGCTTCAGCTGTACTCAGTGCCACACAGGATTGCTTCCTGTTAAACCAAGAGATCACACCTGATCCCATACTAAAGCAACATCCTGAAGTACTCTTCCTGTTGATGGCACTGCCTGCCCAATCTGAATCAACATAACCCTCTAGGTTAATCTTTTGATTCACATCGTACTTGAGCCCATAATCAACTGTACCCTTCAGGTACCTCAAAATATGCTTTGCAGCAGTCAAGTGAACACTTCTCGGATCTGTCAAGTACTGGCTCAAGGTGTTCACATCAAAGCAAATGTTTGGTCTCGTGTTCGTCAAGTACATCAATGGCCCAATCATCTGATGATACATCATAGCATCAACCGACTCTGATGAAGCATCACTCAATAGCTTCAGGTTCGATGCCACAGGTGCGGTCATGCAGTCCATTATCCTGAACCTATTCAAGATCTCTACTGCATACTTCCCTTGTCCACACCTCCATGCCTAGAAAATAATGCATCGACACATAACATGAGCATCACTGGTCTTCCGCCTTCAACCTTGAAGCAAAGGTTGTAATCCACTTTAATCTCAGTAAAGCCTAGAGTCATCAGTAATCTACCCATCCTGTCGTACCATGTCAAAGCTCAATATATTCTGTAGTCACTTCCTCTGAAGTGAAGCATCATACTCCCTCTGTCTTCTGTGCTCTATGCACTAAAAAAATTATGTACTAGAGTGACAAGTAGCTTCCTATGCTACTAATATTCTATGTGACCATCTAGTGTATAGACTTGCATCTTCAACCTTGTAGCAAAGGTTAAGATCTTCATCAGGATCATCATGTATGTGTTTAAACTCTTACTGGATGCAAATGTCTTTTCGTAGTCTAGGCCTTATTTTCGTGAGAATCCTCGTGCTACGAATCTTGCTTTGTATCCCACGATGTTTCCATCTACTGCATGATGGAGCCATGAACTTTTCTTCAGGTCTCAATACTGCGCTCTGACATCATTCTTCTTGAACAGGTCTTCCCTTTCTTCTTGGTGGCTGGAAGGTTCTGCATCAATGATGTCACTGCACTCATCATATTATTCTTTGTCTTTGAACTATTGTCACTTGTTCTTCGAAACAAGTCTTTATTCTTCTTTGCTTGTAGGCGATTATGTATGCGGTCTTTCCTACAAGTCAAATACAGTTGTATGGTTAGAAACATTTCATAAGGAATATTCATATTGGAAAATTCTTATGCATAAATATATGATCATGCAACTACTTTATCCAATACAACATTCATCCATATCTCACTGAAACTTTCTATACGCCTTCCATCTCTACCAAGACAACATTGATATTGTGCACTAATCCAATATTTCAGCAAAGAGGTTTCATTCTAGATAAGTAGCAACAGAGAATTTGTATAGCACCATGAGCTACTTACCCATCACATGCATATTAGTAGTATACTGTCATTAATGCAAACATCCTATCATGCATAATACATCAAATAAATATCAACAAAAGCATAACAAAATAATATCATGAAATGACAATTGAATACTTATCTTTATTTGTTTCGTGGGTAGATTCCTTCTTGAGCCTTCAGCTTCATCGTCTTCTTCATTCATAATAGCATCATTTCTTATTGAAGAGTTGAGTTCTTCATATTCCTCGTTGCTTGAGGGATCTTCTTTGGATGGTAAGAGCTTGTTATTCAGTTGCTCTCATCTTCTCTTCTCTTCTTATGAGTCGAGCTTCTTCATATTCCTCATCGCTTGAGGGATCTCCTTTGGATGGTAAGAGCTTGATCTTCAGTTGCTCCCACCTTCTCTTCTCGAGCTTCTTCTTCTTGTGAGTTCTCTTTCTAGAGTCTATTGAAAGTAATCACTTCCTTCTAGCACACATTCCTCACATGAATGAATTCCACGATCCTGGGAGGCCATTCAAGGTGGCCATCACCACTTCTACATTCTTCACTTTTTCTTTTACCGCTTCAAGTTGTTCTTTGATTTGAGAGACTCTTATGACTGCATGGTCTCTGCATTCTGGATCTTCACATTCTCCAACTAGTTTCTTAAGGTCATGTTCTGATTTATGTTCTTCCCTTCAAATAGCTTGGTCAAGGAATCAACATCTTCGGTGTCTTTAAGGAAGACACTTGACTAAATCAACCATGATCTTCTTGGCCTTGACCAAGTTCTTTTTGTGAAAGGATTCTAGCCTCATCTCCCTCTGAAACTGGAACCTCCATACTCATGTAGGTGTCCAATCCATTTTCTTCAGATAGATCATATACTTCCAGGCTTGGAAGTTGTCAACTTCCCCAAGCTTGTCACCAAGCTGATGTGATATATCACTTTGAAATGAGAACCTCAAATGAAAAATAGCAAAGGATTAGATCTTACCGATTTGAGGTGTCCGTCCTGGTTTCGGAGCTGGCTGATCTAGGGTTTGTCACAGAAACCCTAAGTTTCAAACTTGGAATATTTCAGATCTGATTGTATAGACAGATATATCTCTTCAAATGGAGTTGTCCAATGTACTCCTTTTCTGAAAACAATGGAGGGAAGCTCCCGGAACAGGAAGCCCTAATTTTCCAATTTCTTCTGCAGACATGCCTGTAACTATTTTTGTGATATCTCCGCAATCGCTGATCCTATGTGTCTGAAATTTCTCATTGAGGTAACCTCGAATGTCCCTGATCCAACACCATAGGTTTCATCAGAATTTGTTTCACCATTTGGTATTTATTATCCTTTTCCCAAGGTGACCTGTTACAGGACTGTTTAGAACATCGAAGTTGTACGGCATGCCACGTGTCACTGGTTCATCTTCTAAGTATAATTTTCGGACCACTGAAATTAAATTCTGTGCCCTTTCTGGAACATCTTTAGGAATTCCATTTGGACCTCTGTATCCCAATATATTTCAATTCTCCCCAGGTGTCCTGTTTAAGGATGAATTCTGGAAGAGGTTGGAACACTAACTTGGAGGGATCATATCTCCCAGAATATAGCGAATATGAGGCTGATTTTGGTACACATTGTTCATCAGGATTTTATATTTGTCCCCTGCAATTTGCAGCTTCTGAGACTTCGCCAAACTCAGAATATAGCAAATGTACCAAAACCTATCAGTTTTAGTATTTAGGGTTTTTCCTAGCTCAGGGTCAAACTAGGGTTTGACTTTCCTGGAGTTTCACCCAACCAAATTTCTTGATCCAGGTCACTAAAATTTGGTTTTGATGAGGAGAAAAATCCTATACTGGTCTCACTCAAAAATTCCTCTTCTGTACAAAGCCCTAATTTCGGCACCGAAAACTGAAAATGCTCGGAATTGAAATCCGCTTCGACAGAAAGATGCGCCCTACAATGGAGAGTCATCCTAGCATAATTTTTCTGATATATTGTGGAGAGAGACCCAAAAATTAAGAATCCCTAGCTTCTGTAGCTGCACAATGTCTTCTTCTTAGGTTAGCTCTGATACCATGTTAGTTTTTCATTATATAAGCTAGCATTATGATCTTAGGATCTTTTCACTGAGAGAATAACAAGCACAACAATAAAACATAAGCACATCACAAGAGACAAGAGACACAAAGAGTTTTCCTCGGGAAAACCATAAAGGAGAAAACCCCGCAACTTCCTTAGAGATAGAATCATCACCAAAATAGTAAGAGATCTCCCAAAACAGCAGTAGTCTTCTTCTTCTGTTTAGTCCCAGTATTTCCTTCTTCACTAGTGCGCCACACTTGAGTGAGTGAATGATGTGTGTGATAAATAGAGAGTCTCACTCTCTATTTATATTCTTTCGTTCACTTGAAGTGCACTCAATCATGTCGGCCCAACTTAACAATTACTTACTAGAGCCTACACCTTAATGAGTGTATAATAACTCTAGTGCCTCGAAACTGTGGGGACTTAAACAATGACTTGACATGACTTGTTTACATTATTAATCCTCTCGATTGGAACATCAGGGCATGACAACATGACTCAAATACATAATAGAAACATCCCGGAATAAACATCGGGTTACAATATATAAGATACATAGAAGAATACATTCCGAAGTTACATATACATCAACACAAGATAATCATCCACTCACAATCATTCATTGATTTTTAGGCGAATAAGAGAGAAACATGAACATTCCATCAATATAGAGCATCACAAGATGAATTCCATATCAACTTTATAAGAAACATTTGTGAAATATATGAAACAATAGCGAGAGCATAACAAGTATGAATTCTGAAACTATTAAACACTATGTTTAGATATAAAGAAAACAAAATGGAAGGTAAACACTTAGAAGACAATCACATCGAAAGAAGGCACATACTATAACATAAATGACATAGGAATGTTTGAAGATCAACCAACATTCGGCTCTGTTATTTATTCAAAAATCATAAGTTTTCAAAAACATCGGTCCAAACATATGGTTTCCAACCCCCAATACATCAAATAAATTCAAATATATACAAAGATAGCTTCTTCCCAAGAAGATCAATAATCGAATAATCTGTTAATCAAATTTTTTGTAACCATATCCCTAATAACTAGGAACAAAAACTACATGCTTTGATTCAAACAACAGATTGTTTGATTATAACCAACTTAGTGACTTGCAAAGCATCCCGAATAAACATCTCCACGAATTGCAACACCTGTTTTCAGGGATGAAGTATGTACTTGGTCTTCTTGAATCTCTCCATGATCCTCCATTGTTCCACATTTGGGGTGTCGTATTCCACTAGCCTCTCTCATTTTTTCAAGTGTGCATCTTTACTCAGCAGATCATCTCTCAGCCGTAGATTTTATTCGCTTAATTCCATAGCCATTGATATTTCTACCTCGTTAACCACTTCCGCTTCTCCAGCACCACTTATCTCCTGCGCAACTTTTCCCAGCAGATCCATTTTAAAACATAGATCTTCACACTCACAACTTTACACCTTTAGATTGTGTAACGAATTAATCAAAATGCACATTTTAATAATGGAATCAAGACCATCAAACTTTGCCAATTTTATGTGTCCTTTTATCACTCCTCGATCACACCTCTTCCTCAGTTGTTCAACATAGAGGTGTTAACTCCAACTGGGGATGATATCCTCCCTGTGAGGTATCGAAGAAATCGTAGACTAGGTGCCTGTCTCTAACTTTTTGTATCCAAACTTCCAATCTTTTTACTTTTTCTCTGATATATCTCTTCTTAAAATAAATAAAAATGGCTTACCTCCTAAATCTTATGGCCTTCACTCCGGGCTTCAAAAATATTTGGTTCACCATATGTACTGCTTTCAAGAAAATAAATATTTACAAACTATGGTACAAATTTTGCCCTCCACCTTAGAACAGGTAATGCTTCAAAAATCTTCCATTGACAGGGTTACTCTCCAATGAAACCCCATTGGGAAATTCTAGAATAAATGCATTTTCCCCTCTATGACCTGCAATAACATAAGGACCCATCCACATGTGGTCAAATTTTCCATGTTTATCTTCTTTAAGAGCATCCCATTTTAACACCAGGTCATCAATTTGAAACTGTTCTTCTTTCACCCTTCTATCAAAAGTATTTTTCATTTTATCCTCGTATGTCTGCACTTTATCATAAGCTTTATTCCTTTGCTCCTCCAACTCAATGATTTGGTTTATTCTTCTATGCATGTGGTTTGGTTCTTCCTATTTCTCCTGAAAATATTTTATAATTGGAACACCCAATGATGTTGGAAAAATGACATTTAGTTCCATATACCAATTGAAAAGGAGACATTCCAATCGCTCTTTTAGTACTAATCCTGTCAGCCCATAAAGCATACTTAAGTTTGGTGTTCCAAGCCCTCTGGTTGTCTTCTAACAACTTCTTGATAATCCTTACCAGGATCTTATTAGAAGACTCGACCAATCGATTTCCCTGTGGGTAATAAGCAGTTGAATGATTTAAGCTGATATGATATTTATGACAAAAATTAATCATCTTTTTGGATTTAAAAGCTCATGTATTATCAGTCACTATTCTTCTGGGGCACCCAAACCTAGCCAATATATTTTCTTTAAGAAAATCCATAATTATTGTCTCAGTCGTTCTCCTGGTAGGTATTGCTTCAATCCATTTTGTGAAATAATATATGGCCATTAGAATCCTTTTATGTTGTTCTGAAGAATTTGGGTTTATTTCTCCAATGAAATCCAAACCCCATAGCTGAAAAGGAGCTTCTACTATTATTGGATTAAGAGGAAGGGGAATTACCTTTCTTTTACCATAAAAAAATCTGGCATTGATGACATGTACTAGTTTCTTTGTACACATTTGAAAACAATGATGGCCAATAGAAACCTGCTCTGAATTTTTTTTTTGTTGTCACCTTCCAAGAATGATGTCCTCCACAATCTCCTTTATGGAATTGTTTTACTTTGTGCTGGGATTCATTTTCTAAAAGGAAATTAAGTAACACACCTCCCGAATCCTTACAATAAAGGTATTGATTTAAAATACAAAACTTAGCAGCTTTCAACTTCACTGATCTTGCTCTTGTTTTACTCAATCCAGCAGGAGCTTGTAAATTTTGAAGAACATGAATAATGTCTGAATACCATGGAGATGTAGCGAAGTCAATCATTACCTCCACCCCTGTATCCAACTGATGAGATTGACTAGATAAGAAATTGAGCTGTAAAGATTCATAGTTTGAATCTGTCAACATTTTTTCCAGTCCCTTCCCTTTAATCAACTTGGTAGGTCAAATCTCTCTGTCATACTCCAGTAATGTTGCTATCCATTTCGCCCTTCTTCCTTCTGGGTGAGGCTGTGTGAGAATCCCTTTTACTACACTGGTTGGAACATGAGCAATTACATGTGAATGAAGAATATACACCCTAAAATCTTTCAATGCTTTAACCAAAGTATATGCTTGCTTCTCCATAATATCATATTTTAATTCCCCATCTCTCAACATCTTACTAAAAAAGGCTATGGGTTGCTCCATGTTCTCAGTATTCTTCTGTAACAAAACTGCAACAATAGTATGTTCTAAAGCATAAGAAAATATTAAGAAATCTTTAGTGAAATCTGGACTCACCAACACAAGAGCCTCTAAAATAGCTTGTTTTATTTCTTTAAAATATTTCTTAGATTCCACTGTGCATTTTATCCCGTGACCCTTTTTCAACATATTTGTGATATTCACTAATATTTCAACAAAACTGGGAATGAACCTTCTTAAAAAAATTACCTATCCCAAGAATGATTGTATTTATTTTTTACTTCTTGGTTCTCCTACCTTCAAAATTGCACTGACTCTATCAGGATCAATTTTAATTCCATCCTTTGAAATTATATGGTCCAACAACCTTCCTTCTTCCAATGCAAAATTTGATTTTTTTGGATTCAATGATATACCAAATTTCCTTCATTTTATGAAATTTTTTTCCAAATGATGAATATGCTCTCTATCAGACCTTGAATAAACTGTGATGTCATCCATATAAATTACCACAAATTTTCCTATTTCTCCTACAAAAGCAATAACCATAGCACACTGGAAGGCAGCCCCTGCATTCATAAAACCAAAAGGCATCTTTGTGTACATAAAAGTGCCCCATGGCGTGGTGAAAGCAGTCTTCTCTTGATCTTCAGGTAACACCTTAATCTGATTGTATCTTGAAAATCCATCCATCATTAAAATTCTTTCTGCTCCAACCACTTTCTGCAAAATATGATCCATCTTCGGAAAAGGATAATTATCTTTCGTAGAGACCTTATTCAAATTCCTGAAATCTATGAAAAGCCTTATTTCTCCATTTTTCTTTCCAACAAGAACTAAATTAGCAACCCACCTTGAGAATCTTAAAGTCACAATAATTTTGGCATCAAACAATTATTTAATTTCCTTCTCAATAACTGGTAGCAGCTTTGGATTTATTCTTCTGAGCTTTTGTCTGAAAGGTTTTTCTCCAGGTTTGATTGGAATAGTATATTGTATTATTGAAGTATCATATTCCTTAAGGTCCTCATAACTCCAGGAAAATACATCTGTATAATTTTTCATCAAGTTCACATATTCTTCTTTTTCTTTTGCAAGCAAGTTTTTAGACAGCTTCACAATCTTTGGATACTCTTTAGTACCAATATTTCTATCTTCAATAGCATTATTAGTAGGTTTTACTTTCGTATCTTTAGCAACATCATTCTGATCAAAACGTTTCTCTAAAGGGATCAAACCTCTTGGTATAAAATTACTTTTCAATTGAATGATATCCTTTCCTCCTAAATTTCCCTTCAATTTTTCAGTACTAGTCTTTTCTTCTTCGTTTTCTTCAACATCTTGGAAATTTTCACTTTTATCATTTTCAGCATCAATATGAGTGTTTACAAATTCTCCAAACAATTCCAAAAATCTTTTAATCTGCATATCATTCTCAAATACCTGCCAATATTTAGAATTATCAGGTATAGATGGTCTATTTACAATATCCACTTGATATTCTTTCTGACCAGCACTTGGGGTTTTAAATTTACCAACAGCAACTGCCAAAGAATCAGCTACTATATTCTCATATCTAGGAGCCACCTTTATTGTATGTTTTGTAAAATAGTTACCAAACATATTCCATACTTCATTTCTATAAGCTCTCATCCAGGGATGTCTGGTTTGATAACTGACATTCACTTGGTTTATCACAAGCTCTAAATCTCCCAAAACTCTTATCCTTTGTGCTCCTAGATCTTTCAATGCATGCAACCCAAGTAACAAAGCTTGATATTCAACCACATTATTTGTGCATTCAAATGTTAAATTATATGATAAAGCTTTAAAATATCTGATAGGAGAAATTATATATACATCAGCACCAGTGCCAACCTTCGTCATAGATCCATCAAAATACATAGTCCACAAACCATCTCTTTTTTGTTTCTTTTCCAAAGAATTTTGTTCTATCACTCCTTCTTCATTCTTTTCAGATTTCATTTGCAATGTAGACTCCAAATCACACAAGGCAATATCATTAAAGAAAATAGAAGAACCCAAACCAGCATCGAAAGCATATATATGATGAATTTCGGGTCTATCTTGACTGCTCACTACATAAGGAGTTCTTTTCTCACTATACAACCTCCTACTCCCATCTTGGACAAGAATAGTAGTGTATGACATGTCCATTTGTAGACTACCCTTCAACTTTGAAGTCCAAGACCTTGATAACAATATTCCAAATTTTGGTGGAATTTCTGCCACTACAACATCCATTACTATTGTTTTAGTTGGAAATTTATTCAAAGTCACTACCATATCTTTAATTAGACCAAGACACCTCACCCTCCTAGAATCAAAAGAATAAAAATCTTTATAAGGTCTTGTCACTTCCAGTCCCAAACTTTCAACTACTCCTTTTGGCATTAGATTATGTGATGCACCTAAATCTAACATTGCATTATGTACCACCATATCATGCACATTCAAACTCAAATAAAAAGGAGGAACTTCTTCATCATCTATACTTTCAACTTTTGACCCAAATGAAATAGTAGGATTATCATCTGTCAACTCTAAAATGTCTGACTGAAATTCTCCTTGACCTTTAACCATCCGTGTTATTGTATCCCTATACTCATTATTTCTGAACAACTCATTAAAAGGAAAAGAGATTTTCAGCTTAGAAAGTTCATTCTGCAAATTGAAAATAGAATTAACTTTCTCTACATCTACCGGTACCACTTGTTTTGTTCCTTTTGTTTTTTCTATTTTATTCTCAACTTCTTTATTTACAATAGGATCTTTTTGTATTTCCTTTCCTTTTTCTATATTTAATGAACTAGTAGAAGGTTAGTTTGAATTTAACCTCCCTTTATTTACAACAACCTCTATGTTTCTCAATTTGATATTCCTTTGTACATCATCCATAGCATGTAAATAACCCCTCTGATACTGCTCTGACTCCCTTTCAAAATCTTCATTTCCACCTTCCTGTGCAAACATGTGATGTTCTTCTTCAATAAGATATATCTCTAAATCTAATTCCCCAAAAAGATGAATTTCATTCTCAGCAGGGTCTTCTTCATCTGCAACATAATTCTTAGGGAAAGGTGGTCAAATCTGTTGCTCTTCTTGATTCTTTTGGTTTCTCATATCTCTTTGCCTGTTTTGTGGAGGCATAGGAGGATTTGGCCTTCTAAAATTTGAATTTCTGATTTGAGGATCAGCTTGTTCTCTATTGAATGATCTATTGTCCACAATCAATCTATCCATTAACTTCTCCATTGTGTTCAACATCATTTCAAATTTAATATCAGTAGCAGAAGAAGAAGTAGAAGGCATATTTTATTCTCTTGTTTTCCTCCTATCAGTGTCTCTTTGTTTCATCTTTCCACTCGCCATCATATTTGCTTCCACTTCTAAAGCATCTATGAACATGGCAGCAAGACTTGTTGATTTTCTCTCCCTTAATGAAAAACCAAAGTCATTATCAAAGGCCCTAGAATAATGAGGCTTAGCAGCAGCTGCAGAAGGTTTTATATCTTCTGGAATGGAATTATAAACCCTCATAAACCTGCTTGAAAATTCATGAACAGATTCAAAACCTCCTTTCTTGAGACTATTTTATTGGAACAAAAGCTGCAAAGGGCCTTGTTTGTCATCCCACCTTTCTAGAAATGCATTTTGGAAAGCTTGAAAGGCCAGGATAGATGCAGCTGGAAAATCTTTAAACCATTTCTTCGCGTCCCCTGATAACCTTTGAGCAAACAACCACATTTTAACGTCCATATAATCGACTTCCTCCAAGTCAACAAAATATTCAAATTTATCTACATGCTGCTTTGTTGTTATGCCTTCTTCTCCATCAAATAAAGAAATTCTTTGAGAATAATTTTAGGGAAGATCATGCAATACAACAGGTAAATGTAAAGGAGCAAATCTGGCTGCCATTGGTCTAGGTGGAATTGGACGGACTGAGGAATCTTGAATATTTTGAACAATAGGTGCTTCTTCAACTTTTGCAGACTATTGGAGATCTCTCCAAATGGAATCAAGTAAATAAGATTCTAATATCTGAGGGTTGAATTCAACCTTTTTAATATCAGACTCAGATTTAGATTTCAACTCACCCTTTTCAACTTTAATTTCCCATTTTTTTATCAAAGATGCTATGAAAATTTTGAGAAGATGATGCACCAAACATATAAATATCTATTTTTTCTTTGTCTTTTTTCTTAAATAATTTTTCCGGATCCTCCAAACTTCATAAAACTTTAGTATAAGAATTATCTCGTGTATATCTTTTCAAAGCCAGGATGTCCTTTGAAATCTTGAAATAATTTTAAAACTAGAATCGCCAGGGAAAATATACAACCTTCTTTACTGAAAAAAATTCTTGTTTTCCCACATAAATATTTTCTTAATCTTTATAAAATTTGTCCTTCCTCCCAGGGCTGATTTGCACCTCCCTAAAACCGGAAACAACGCCAATTTGTTAACACTCAAAATATACCTAAGGTTGTGAAAGGCAATCTCAAGGTAACAGAAAAAACCACTTTAGAAATAAATTGGCTTTTCTTTCCGAAGAGGTATCTCTCAGATATAAATTTAACAAGGCCAGATATTGGAATCAACACTATAAGTTATGCAGATAATTGAAACAACACATATAACCATTGGGAAATGGAGTCAAATAGATAAAGATAATGCAAAGCTTCATACACAGAATCCCAAAAAAGGCAATATAATCATCCAGTCATAGTCATTCATTGATTTTCAGGTGAATAAGAGAGAAACATGAACAGTCCATAAATATAGAGCATCACAAGATGAATTCCATATCAACTTTAGAATAAACATTTGTGAAATATCTAAAACAATAGCTAGAGCATAACAATTATGAATTATGAAACTATTAAACACTATGTTCAGATATGAAAGAAAACAAAATCAAAGGTAAACACTTAGAAGACAATCACATGGAAAGAAGGCACATACTGTAACATAAATGACACAGGAATCTTTGAAGATTAACCAACATTCAGCTCTGTTATTTATTCAAAAATCATAAATTCTCAAAAACATCGGTCCAAACATATGGGTTCCAACCCCCAATACATCAAATAAATTCAAATATATACAAAGATATCTTCTTCCCAAGAATATCAATAACCGAATAATCTGTTAATCAAAGTTTTTGTAACCATATCCCTAATAACTAGGAACAAAAACTACATGCTTCGATTCAAACAACAGATTTTTTGATTATAACCAACTTAGTGACTTGCAAAGTATCCTGAATAAACAGCTCCATGAAGTGCAACACATGTTTTCAAGGATGAAGTATGTACTTGATCTTCCCGAATCTCTCCATGATCCTCCATTGTTCTGCATTTGGGGTGTCGTATTCCGCTAGCCTTTCTCATTTTTTCAAGTGTCCATATTTACTCAGTGAATCATCTCTTAGCTGTATATTTTATTCACTTAATTCCATATCCATTGATATTTCTACCTCATTAACCATTTTCGCTTCTCCATCATGACTTATCTCCTGCGCAACTTTTCCTAGTGGATTTATTTTAAACCGTAGATCTTCACACTCACAACTTTACACCTTTAGATTGTGTTACGAATTAATCAAAATGCACATTTTAATAATGGAATCAAGACCATCAAACTTCACCAATTTTATCTATCCTTTTATCACTCCTTGATCACACCTCTTCCTCACTTGTTCTACATAGAGGTGTTAACAACAGGCAAGTCCATAGAGAAAAATTTTAAACCAGATAAATATAACAAAAAAATGACACCAAATAAATATAAAAAAACCACCATATCCCTGACCAACAAAATCAGTCAGCTCAAAAAATATAGCACACTAGTGGAGATCAGACTGCACAATATACGTAATGCAAAAGTAGTCGAACATCAGTGGAAAAGAATCTGGAACAAAATCATTGAATGGGGAACTGAAATAGACAACCTATGGAGAGAAGAATCTAAAAAGCTAAGATCCAACACCATCATGAATTACATAAGCTCTCAGTTGATGGATAGTTTCATAGGAATGAAGGATATCATCGCCCAATTCATCATAAGACACTATCATAATGGGAAGTTTTATTTTGACACACCTATCGATATTCATGGTGCTATAATCATCCAAATCACTAAATTTTCAAATGAAGGAGACATAGTATCCATTAAGCCAAACCCCTCTTTGGTCAAAGAACTCATAGACACCCTTGCAAGAAAGACATCCGGAGATTTGGTAGTCAATTAGATATTACATGGCACATAGAAGATAACAACAAAGATCATATTGGTTTCATTAAAAAACCTGACATGCTTGAGGTAGTCCAAAATGTCATATCAAGAGGAAAAGTGTATCATTGGGCTGAGCACTTAGAAAAAAATCATCAGAAACATTTGCATGAAATGCCAAGAATATGGGACACACATCGAAAATCCATCACTCCTAATATGGATCACCATGACCCATCTTTTATTAGTAGGGGACACATACTTCACTGTGCAAAAAGGGCCAATTCTGTGGAACTTCAAATCATTTTTCCCAAATGAATGACAACTTGGTCCCTCCACAGCCAATATTTAACTGGAAAAATGGTTCTAGGATTTGAAAGTTAAAACATCTAGATGGAGAGTGCCACAAAAATCTCAACAAAGTATACCACCGACTGCACATATCCATCTTTCCTTAGATCACACGTAAGTTTGGTACTTGGAAGCAGTAGGAACAACAAAAGAACTCAACTTCTACCCCATGGTTGGGAAAATATTTGAAGAACTCTACCGGCAGTCCAAAACAAGAGTAGAAATACCACCACTAGTAAAACATGTCGATCAACCAATGTTCAAACCCTTGATAGATTCTAAGAAGGAGGAGGACTATGTAGTTCGACCTCACTTGAACACATTCACCCTATACCCCAACTAGACTAGAAAAATAAATCCCCTAGGGATTTATCTAACAACACATAAATAAAAACAATATAGAACCGAACATTCAGAGGAGAGCATTCAGTCAAATACTTCATTGTTGGAGTATGCATTAACAAAGGAAAACATATGTCGAGTAGCTGATAAAATATTATGAGCACAACATAATAGAAAGAACAAAACACAAGGAATAGGAAAGAAGAATATCATCCTTCAGGAGCCGACAGAAGAAAACAACGCTAAATTGTTTGAGAGTGTCACGCAAATACTAGAATATGCTACATAGAACAAGATCCCCGTAGAAGATAATCTAGGGAAGTTCATCACAGAAGAATAGAAACAACAAGTTCAAATAGAAGTACCACCAAAGAAAGTTAATTTTTCCAATGAACCACCTGTCAATATCACCCACAACCCACCACCACCATCCCCTTTCCCTATTGTCGAAGAAGAAGTCATACAAAATTCATTAGCTACCACACCTTCGACCAGAATCCCTGATTTTGTACAACAACTACCTACTCCATAAAGAGAAAGAATCCAAAATAATTATGACCTACAAGAGTTCATCAACTATCTAACTTCAATCCTCCCCTACTGGAAAAAATGATCATAAAGAGACCAGTCATAGCTGACTTCGAGCATAATTTTACCTTAACCCTTCCCAAGTGTAGCTTACCTGACCTTCCAGCACCCTCCACCTCTGAGCCACAAGTTGTCGGCTATACCAAAAGTGTCTAGTAGAAAAATAATGACCTGATAAGAAATATTCTTGCACAAAAAATTGCATGCTTCATTCCTCGACCTATCGACCACCCATGTCTAGCACCATCCTAGATTCGGTTAGAAAACCACTTCTCTCCAGCTCGCTTTTTGCCCCAGAGAAAAATTACCCAACTTCCCATAATCTATTTCTATACCTATGTCGACAATCAATATTGAAGAACCCTTGTTATAAGAGAACCTGGAACCAGTAAAAAAGCCTTACTTACCTCCATCACCTCCAACCAAATATGACTCAGCAAACATCCCAACTCCACTTCTGATTTCTTCACCAATCCCTCCATATACCATGATATTACTTCCACTTACCCATGTCGACGCTACTACTACAACTCCAGCCATAGAACATAGTCAAGAAGAATCAACACCACAAGAAGTAGTGGAGACAGAGAGAAAAACTGAAAAATAGAAAGAGCTTAAGAAAAAAAATGACAAAGAGAAAGAAAAAAAATAAAAGGAAGCAAAGGAAAGAAAATAAAAAAAGAAGACAAATAAAAAAAAAAGCAACGATAACACCTCTAGTACCTATAGCAAAAAACACGTCTTATTGTACATGTAGATCAATTCTATCCAGTTCCTACATTCGACCACTGGAAATCAAATAGGAAGAACTAGACCTTCTTACAGATTCAATTCATCGCAAATAAAAACATAGAAGAATGGAAGAAAGAGAGCACATTGAAAAATTATAGAAAGATCAATCCACATTTTTTACTTAGTGTGAAAACTACTTACTACAACAACAACAATAGATTTCTAGTGAAGCACTTGCTCAAACCATCGATGGCGAGCTCATCTTTGAAAACAACAAGTTAGTGACATTGGAAAAACAAGAAGACTAGTGGATCATCCAAGCTCGACTAAGTCTGTCCAAAGTCAACAAGATCATACCACAACTCCAACAATTGCTCTCTACTACCAATGATAAAACAAGATTGCTAGGGCTAGACATGATCAACATTCTGGACCTATATATGTACAAAAATATATATGACCTATCTATCCTCACCACTCTCACCATCAACATCCATAATGCACTCCATGCATGGGAACAATTTCAACACCACTTATCAGTCTCTGCAAAATCCATTGTCTAAGTATCTGTCTGATCCGATGGATTATTCCTCTTTGAAGATCCAATACGGTACATGGTTCAGAAATGGCGGTTGAAGAAAATTGGACGGCACAACATCGGAAGTCGGAAGCATTTTTCCTTCCGCAACGCAGGGGCTCGCAAGCCTTTCTCCGTCCGCAACATCAGAAGTCGGAAGCCTTTTTCCTTCCGCAATGGCAGGGCTCTCAAGCCTTTATCCATCCGCAACATCGGAAGTCGGAAGCCTTTTTCCTTCCGCAACGGCGAGGCTCGCAAGCCTTTCTCCATCCGCAACATCAGAATTCGGAAGCCTTTTTCCTTCCGCAACGGTGGGGCTCGCAAGCCTTTCTCCATCTGCAACATCGGAAGTCGGAAGCCTTTTCCCTTCTGCAACGGCGGGGCTCGCAAGCCTTTCTCCGTCCGCAACATCGAAAGTCAGAAGCCTTTTCCCTTTCGCAACGGCGGGGCTCGCAAGCCTTTCTCCGTCCGCAGCATCGAAATTCGGAAGCCTTTTCCCTTCCGCAACAGGGGAAGCTTAAAGACGTTCGGAACAGATCGAAAGTCGGAGCGATAAGCAGTCCACAACGGCAGCCACAAGCTTGATCAGAAGAACAACGCTTCTGGTAGCCGCAATGGCAAGAGCCCAAGACTTACAGTTTGAAAATTCGAATCGGGAGACTTTACCGTCTGACCATCCGCAACTGCGGAGACCAAAGTAACATGCGTTTCGAATTGAAAACCAGCCGACAGCCGATTAAGACAGAGATCAGTGAAGAAAAATCGGAGCCCGTTACTTATCCTCCTCCGCAACGGCGGATGCGTCGATGACTAAAGCTTTCGACTCAAAACCATTTTTGCAGTTGGTACACAGTTTGGATGCAACGTCCCAGGGAATGGAACCGACGCATTGGTAATGTTTTCTTTTGGTTCTTTGGTTCAGTTAAGGAGCTGAACAGCCTATTATGATGACGAGTTGGCATTTGGCAGGGAATGTGAATAGTCGCATTTCTTTGACATTTTGGGGATCCTTTGTAATGGAAAAGAGGTAATAAAAGAGAAGAGTTCGTTCAGAGAAAACACAGTTTGTTGAGAGCACAGTACATTGTTTCTCTGTCATAGAATCTTGGAGAGTTTTGCTGCAGTTTCCAGATTGCTGTTTGTATTAGAGTCAACTATATTCTCTGTTACATTTTGGGTCTTTATCTTTTGAAGACCAGATTGTAATTCCACAGAGAGGAGTCTTGAATACTTTCTGTCCAGCATTCTATTTTACAGTTGCTGAAGTTGATGCCAGAACCATTTTGTACCATTTAAAGCCATTAATTGGATCGGTACCCATTGGAGAGGGACCCGGAGACGTAGCCCAGTGGAGGGGGTGAAATCCGTTATCAACTTCTGTTTATGACTCTGTTTCTGTGTTTTCTTCCTTGTATCTGTCTATCAGTGTTGTGGTTTTCATTCCTGTTCTGAGCATTTAATTTTTGTTAATGTTGTTCCATTAATTAACCTGTTGCACGCATTCTTTTACAACAAACTTTTAATTCACTAAAGTTGAGGTCCTACGGATCATATTTGGTATCAGAGCTGGTTGACTATTGTGCAAGTTTGTGAATGTTTACCAGGTCCAAGGTAAATCTTGGTGAAGGAGAATTAGTTGAAGGAGATCCTGAGATTGGCTTTAGGAGAACATTCTCAAGAACCATGTCTTCTCCACGAGGGGAAGAAAAAGGACATACCGAACGGGAAAAACCTGTCATTTCTGAAACTGAGTTTCTAGAGGCTTTTATGAGCATGAAAGCCATGATGGAAATTATACTCGATGAGCGAGCAGAAAGGAAGAAGAAAGAAGAAGGATCTTCATCCAGAGATGCAGAAGTGAAGTCGGAAGAAAAGGGTAAAGGAGTAGGAGGTGATGGTGATCCTCCTGATACTAAATAGACTTTTTCTTCTTCTCATACTTCTCATTCAAATAATTCAAGTCCTAATATGCCTTATTTCAAATTGGATGTAAAATTTGAATTACCTATTTATAATGGAGATGTAGATGCTGAAAAATTAAACAATTGGATCAAGCAGCTTGAAGTATATTACACAGTGTAGGGAATGAATGATGACCCTTCCAGAATCCAATTGGCCACTTCGAGAATGAGTGGAATGGATCTTACTTGGTGGGAGAGGAAGATTCAGCAAGATCTTCGAAAGAATGGTAAAATTATTTCAACTTGGAATGAATTCATTGAAGTATTGAGGAAGCAATTTTATCCTTTAGGTCACATGCAGCAATTAACCATGAATTGGCAAATGTTTAGACAAGCTAAAGGTCAAAGCATTCAATATTATACTCATGAATTCAGAAAGAGGGCTATTGCATTGAATGTTTCATTAGATACACATGAAAATATTCTTAAGTACATTGGTGGCATGCATTCTTATTTGAAGCATACTTTGTTAATGTTTAATCCCAGTAATTTGGATGATGTATGTGTTCAAGCTACCCATTTAGAAGCCAGGGGTAAGCATGCTAATGATACTTTTGTGAAGAAGTCATTTAAATTTGACAGCAAACCAAAAGGTAAAGATAAGGGGAAAAATAAGATGGCTACTGTTAAGAAAGAAGGTGAAAAGCCTACGTGTTCGCATTGTCAGAAGGGACATGATGTCTCTAAGTGTTGGAAACTTCATCCGGAGTTAAGGCCAAAGAAGTACGGAGGAAACAAAGACAAAGGAAAAGCAAAAGCTACTGCAACAGTTATTCAAGACTTGGGATCCGACTCAAGTGATGAAACAAAAGTTACAGCTGTCGGAATCCAAGGTAAGGATAAAAGTATCTCACTTCCCATTGATGCACAATCAAGTTCTAGTGCAAGTACAAGTCTGCCATCTACTTCTAAGAAAAATGATAAAGATAGAAGTGCACTGTTTCATGTTCGTGTCATTCCAAATCACACAAAGATAGATACATTGTTTGATAGTGGTTCACAAGTAAATCTGATATCAGAAGAAGTGGTTAAGAAATTGCATTTAGTTACTGTGCCTCATGAAAATCCCTATCCTCTAAGTTGGGTTACTACTGATACACGATTGCAAGTTACGAGGAAATGTGTATTAAAATTTGCAATTACTGAAAAGTTTAGGGATGAGGTAGAACTAGATGTAGTGCCACTTGACATTTGTGGAATTGTACTTGGGAGTCCATATTTGTATGACCGAAAAGCAGTCTTTTATAGAGAGCAGAATAAGTATCATCTTTTTAAAAAGGTATGGAATATATTGTACGAGCACATAAGATAAAAACCAATCTACCAATAGTCTCTGCAGGACAAATGAAGAGGTTGGTAAATGCTAGTAAGAACTTTGTGTTGATGATGGTTAAGATGAAAAATGATGAAGTATTTAAATATTTTGAAGAATGTGACCCTAAGCATAAATCTGAACTGATTGACATCCTTTCTGAGAATGATGATTTGTTTCAAGATCCGAAGGGGTTACCACCGAAGAGAGAGATTCAGCATGAGATACATTTGCAGCAGGATGTGCCACTCTCGAACATATCCATGTACCGTATGTCTGTAATGCAAAATGAGGACATCAAGAAGCAGGTTCAGGAGCTGATTGAGAAGGGGGTCATCCGGCCCAGCACTTCTCCTCGTGGCTCTCCTATAGTCTTGGTTTCAAAGAAGGATGGGTCTTGGAGGATGTGCATTGAATATAGGGCCCTTAACAAAATCACCATTAAAAACAGGTATCCTCTTCCTTGTATTGATGATTTGCTTGATCAGTTGAAACATGCAACTTACTTTACAAAATTGGATCTGCGTAGTGGGTATCATCAAATCCGTGTTGCTGAGCATGATGCTTGGAAAACAACTTTTAAAACAAAACAGGGTTTGTATGAATGGCTTGTAATGCCTTTTGGGCTTTGTAATGCACCGGCTACTTTCATGCGGGTCATGAATGATGTCTTTCATTCATTCATTGATGATTTTGTAATTGTATATCTAGATGATATCCTTGTGTTTATCAACACTTGGGAAGAGCATGTTGTACATGTGAAAAAAAAATTAGATGTACTGAGAAAGGAAAAGCTTTATGTAAAAATGCCTAAATGTGAATTTGCTAAAACTTCTTTAGTATATCTAGGCCATATTATTGGTGGAGGCCACCTGTGAGTGGACCTAGCCAAGGTTGTTGTCATTGTAAACTGGCCACGGCCTAACACCATTACTGAAATCAGAAGTTTTCTAGGTGTGGTTCAGTATTGGAGGAAATTCATTTTTGGGTTTTCTTCCATTGCTGCTCCATTACATGAGTTGACAAGCATTAAATAAATTTTCCAGTGGGGAGGCAAGCATCAGAGAGCCTTTGACACTTTGAAGGAAAGAATTAGCACCGCACCAGTTCTGATATTACCAGATTTGCAGCAGCCATTTGAGATAGAAACCGATGCCAGCGGGTTTGCCATGGGAGCAGTTTTGATGCAAGGAAGGAAGCCAGTCTGTTACCATTCAGAAACATTCTCTATTGCGGTAAGTAACTATCCAACCTATGACAAAGAATTGTATGCTTTAGTACAGAGTGTGAAGAAGTGGAAACATTATATCATGGGAAAAGAGATAGTCATACATACTGATCATCAGCCACTTCAATATTTACAATCTCAAACTAAAATACAACAAAGTAGGCATTTAAGATGGATGGGGTTCTTACAATAGTTTCATCTCGTCATTAAGTACAAAAAGGGAATTCATAATAAAGTAGTAGACATGTTATCAAGGCCACCTATGAATGCTTCAATCATTCTTCAGAACAGTTCATTAACACATGAAAGTTATATTGAACAGTATGCAGAAGATAAAGATTTTAAGAAAGTCTATGCATCACTTATACATGGTAAACAGGAAGAGAACTTTTATGTGCATAATCAAATTTTGTATCATCTTGGTAAACTCTGTATTCCAGAGAAAGAAAGAGTGCATGTAATTCGAGAAGCACATAGTTCATTGATTGCAGGACATTTTGGTGTAAGTAAGACGTTGTTTGTATTGCAGAATCATTGTTATTGGCCTCAAATGCAAGAAACTGTAGCTAAATATATAATGGGTTGTGTTATGTCTGCAACAAGTAAGCCTAGCAATAGGAAATTGGTTTGTACACTCCTCTTCCAGTTTCTTCTCGTCCTTGGGAAATTATTTCTATGGACTTTGTAGGGGGACTACCTATGTCTAAAAAAGGGCATGATTACCTATATGTTGTTGTGGATAGGTTCAGCAAAATGTGTATCTTAATGCCATGTAACAAGCAGATCACTGCTGAACAAACAACTCGTTTATTCTTTCAAAATGTTTAGGTATGATTTTGGGCTGCCCACGTCTATTGTATCTGATCAGGATTCCCGGTTCTTGGGAAAATTCTGGTTAACTTTATGGGAGCTTATGGACACTAAACTGAAGAAAAGTACAGCTTTTCATCCACAGACCGATGGGAAAACAGAGGTAATGAACAGAACAGTGGTTCAGCTGCTCAGAGGATATTGTAGTAAACATCCTAAAATTTGGGATGAGCAGTTGCAGTATATACGACATGTTTACAATCATGCAGTTCATTCTTCCATGAAAAGATCTCCTTTTGAAACTTGTTTTGGTTATCTGCCAAAAACACCGATGGACTTCTCTTTTGGAAAAGATGCAGTGGATGGGCATCATGATGCAGATAAACATTTAAAGTTCATTTAGAGAATCCAAGTGCAGCAAGCAGTTCAAGAACAGTTGGAGAAGAGCTAGGTCAAGTACAAGGCCAGGCACGATAAGCATCGAATTGATCATCAATTTCAGGTTGGTGACCGAGTTTGGTTACACATCACCAAAAAAAGGATGAAAGGTGAAGGTAAAAAGCTTAAACCTATCAGGTATGGTCCTTTTGAGATCTTGGAAAAGATCGGTACTAATGCTTTTCGCTTGAATTTACCTCCATACATGCAAATTTATTCAGTTGTCAATGTTGAGAATCTTAAACTGTATGAGCCTCCTATGATCATGGATGAAGAAATTAACATACAGATTCCTTCAGTTGATGATTTGGCACTTGAATATATGAGCGAGTTGCACGATGATGTTTTACTTGACAGAAATGTAAGGACTTCACGAAGGGGGAATGCTGAGTACCTTTGAGTGGGGATGAAAGGAATGCATCCTAGCAAAGCAAGATGGATGGAGATTGGTAAAGTGAGGGAACTTTACCCTCACTTACTTGCGGAATAATTCAGGCTTTTAGTGGTCCAAAATCTCTCCAATGGGGAGGATTGATCTGGTGGATTATTCCTCTTTGAAGATCCAATACGGTACATGGTTCAGAAATGGCGGTTGAAGAAAATCGGACGGCACAACATCGGAAGTCGGAAGCCTTTTTATTTCTGCAACGATGGGGCTCACAAGCCTTTCTCCGTCCACAACATCGGAAGTCGGAATCCTTTCTCCTTCTACAACGGTGGGGCTCGCAAGCCTTTCTCTATCCACAACATCAAAATTCGAAAGCCTTTTTCCTTCCGCAACGGCAGAGCTCGCAAGCCTTTCTCTGTCCACAACATCGAAAGTCGGAAGCCTTTTCCCTTCCACAATGGCGGGGCTCACAAGCCTTTCTCCGTCTGCACCATTAGAAGTCGAAATCCTTTTCCCTTCCACAATGGCGGGGCTCGCAAGCCTTTCTCCGTCTGCAACATCGGAATTCGGAAGCCTTTTCCCTTCCGCAACGGCGGGGCTCGCAAGCCTTTCTCTGTCCGCAGCATCGAAATTCAGAATCCTTTTCCCTTCTGCAATAGGGGAAGCTTAAATACATTCGAAACAAATCGGAAGTCAGAGCGATAAGCATTCTGCAACGCTGGTCACAAGCTTGATCGGAAGAACAACGCTTTCGGCAGCCACAACGGCGGAAGCCCAATACTTCAGTTTGAAAAGTCGAATCAGGAGACTTTACCGTCTGACCATCCGCAACTGCGGAGACCAAAGTAACATGCATTCCGACTCGAAAACCAGCTGACAGCCGATTAAGATAGAGATCAGCGAAGAAAAATCGAAGCCCGTTTCTTATCCTCCTCCGCAACGGCGGATGCGTCGATGACTAAATCTTCCGACTCAAAACCATTTTTGCAGTTGGTACACAGTTTGGATGCAACGTCCCAGGGAATGGAACCGACACATTGGTAACATTTTCTTTTGGTTCTTTGGTTCAGTTAAGGAGCTGAACAGCATGTTATGATGACGAGTTGGCATTTGGCAGGGAATGTGAACAGTCGCATTTCTTTGACGTTTTGGGGCTCATTTGTAACGGCAAAGAGGTAATAAAAGAGAAGAGTTCGTTCAGAGAAAACACAGTTCGTTGAGAGCACAGTACATTGTTTCTCTGTCATAGAAGCTTGGAGAGTTTTGATGTAGTTTCCAGATTGTTGTTTGTATTAGAGTCGACTATATGCTCTGTTACATTTTGGGTCTTTATCTTTTGAAGAACAAATTTTAATTCCACAAAGAGGAGTCTTGAAGACTTTCTGTCTAGCATTCTGTTTTACAGTTGCTGAAGTTGATGCCAGAACCATTTTGTACCATTTAAAACCATTAATTGGATCGGTACCCATTGGAGAGGGACCCGGAGACGTAGCCCAATGGAGGGGGTGAACTCCGTTATCAACTTCTGTTTGTGACTCTGTTTCTGTGTTTTCTTCCTTGTATTTGTCTATCAGTGTTGTGGTTTTCATTCCTATTCTGAGCATTTAATTTTTGTTAATGTTGTTCCATTAATTAACCTGTTGCACGCATTCTTTTACAACAAACTTTTAATGCACTAAAGTTGAGGTCCTACGGATCACTGTCCAACAACATCAATCTACCAGTATGTTGAGCCTCATTTTATTATCATTTTTGGCAGTTAAATTACTCATGTAAACACATGTTTTGTTATCTTTTTACATATTTTCTACCACACAGATCACCATTTAGTCCAAGGTATGAATTGGTTAAAGGTTTATATATATTCCATTTATTATTGTCATTTTATGATTTTATTGATTTAAAATTAGCATTATTTAAAGTGCATTTGATATATTAATTAATATGTATATTTGTTTGCAAATTATGTAGTCTGTTTGGGTGAATTAATAACAATTTTGCATCCATCTTATCATTCATCCCAATCTGCACAACCACTATCCAGCTTATGACGCAACTCATTGTGCAGCTTCCCATTCAACTCACCAATTAGTCTGTGCCTGTCCATAACTGATTTTAGGCATTAAATGTTGAAACAATTCCACAAGCCACCTATTATCCACGTGTTTGATGATTGAAGAAGCTCTTAGCCTAAGATCACCATCACCCATGTGTTCAAGGATGGAACATTCTCAGGATCACTTGTGGTCTCCTTTCTTTAATTCTAAACAACCACCAGTCCACGCGTTTGAGTGAAGGAGCACTCTCATTCTAGAAACTCACTGTGTGTGCTCTTCTTTGTTCACCATGATGCCATCGTGCATGCTAGAGAAGATCCATTCACCCAAAAGGGGGAGCAAGCAGACCATATCACTCCATGTTCATGCTGAAGAGGACCACGTTTGCGCTGAAGGAGGAATATTTTGTGCATTGGAGTTTTATTTGTTAAACGCCTTTATGATTGACTAAGTTTAGAGAGCATTTTACCACTAAAGGGTCGACTTGCTCATCTCTGTAAATAATTATATAAACCAGGCTCTGTGTGAGAGCTTGGGGGGGTTCATATTTTTTACGAGTTCATGCTGTGATTTGTTTTTCTTCAGCACACTGTAAGTTTGTTCCATATTCTGAATAAAAAGTCTATACATCATGTTGTTCATGGTTGCGTTTGCATAGGAGTTATAAAAGTATCCTCTGATTGCTGAGAAGGCCCCTCAACAACCAGTGGCTTCCATGTCCGTATGTGTTTTTGTTATCCTCTCTTTCATAGATAAGTAGTTTTGTTCTAATTTGCTCATGTGATTATGTTAGTGTAATTGTCCATTTCTTTACTCTCTGTGACATATGTTTGTTGTGGTTAATTTAATTATGTTTTTAATGTAGTCCTTGTATGTATAATTAGAGTGACCGGTCATGTGTAGTTTGTTTTTAGTTTTCCTTTCAGTCTTCTCTTTCAGTTAAATGCTTAATGTTATATTTACAAATAGATAAAATCCAGTCACTCCTAGGTCTGATTTGTAGTTAGAATTAGTTTTGTTAAATTTTGTTTAAATATAGATTACTTCAGCTATGTTTCCGTTTGTTTTATTTTATAATAAAAACAATATCTTCATACACATAGACTAGTAATCCCTTTGATTATTTGAATTATTTAGGTTTAAATTATGTCCTTTATGTATCTCATTCTCGTATGCACAGAATTCAACTAATAATTAGGTCGTTTAGGCATTTTTATTGTTTTTTGTATACATCTTGTTATCTAGTCGTCTGTCCAATCTATCATTCAGTCATTTGTCCAGCCTTTAATATTTTCATTTTATTTTAAGCATGTTTAAAGTTCTATTTCTTTGGATTTTTGAATTCTGTTATGTTTTGGTAATTAGGTAATAGTTATATTAGCCTCTAGGACCTTAGGTTAGATTATTTTAAAGTACTTATTAAAAGCCTTATCTCTAATTTGTGTTTCCTTTCAATCAAAGCATGTTTTTGAATTATGATTTGATTTGTTTCTTTTGTCTTTGATTTTCTCATTTATCATCGTTGTAGTATCTGATAATTGTATCTCTGGTTTAGTTTAATTCATTGTTGTTTATATTGAATTTAGGGTTAGACAGGTTAATTTCTGGAAAATACACCAATACCTTGTAGACTGATACTAGCATAGGATTTATTCCTTTAATTGTATATTTACTAAAAAATGCTTATAGGCTAGAGAATTAGAGAAGTCTTCTTAATTAAGTTTCCTACTTGCTTCTTTAATTTTTTTTTTTACTTATTCATAAATTAGACCTTCCTCAGTTTCTAAAGTTGTTTTTTAATGAGTAGTTTACTTTCTTAAAATAGTTCTATTTATATCTTTACTTCTCAGCATTTGTTAATTGGAATAGTCTGATATTTTTCTTTAGTTCAATCATATTAATATTCAAATTTTTAGAAGTCTGACTGGGTTTTTCATTTTGAAATATCTTTCGATCTTTTGTTTGTTAAAGTATTTCTACAACGCCCTAGGAACACCTCTACCTTCGCATATATTTTGTAGCAACTATAAGCCTACCACCCCGGTCGATAATTAAATATTAGGTGTATTAATCTATTCTATGTAACACCCAACACAGTACCATCCTTTCATAGCAGTAACAACATGTTTTTCCATTACTCAGACGACAAAGTTTTCCATCTCCCCATTTCTTTGGGATGAAGAAATATTTTGAGGTGGAGGATATGTTGGAGGAGCCAAGTTGGTTAGACAACTAGGTCCTCCATTCGACTGCTTGTATAACATATCAATATATTATATCGACCTCCATAGATCATGTCAGTTAGTTGAATCGACAGGTAGTTATGTAACCACTTGTAAATCATATAAATAGGTTGGAGAGATGGATATCGAATGGTTTGTAGCTTATGTAATCATCTATGTATGTGCTATTGCTGAGTAATATAAATATGTGTTGTTGCATCATCCATCGGTTTTCTATTGTTTGTATCTTACACTTGCTTATGTAATCGATAATATGTATCACTGGTAATTAAGTAATCCGCTAAACTACAATAGGGCATTAGAAATGGTTGGTGGAGGAAACCATGACCATAGGACCAAAAATAATCTTATAGGAATCCAAGGTGAAAACAACCCTCAAACCATAACACATGACCTTCTTAGGGTATACGTATCCCTTGAGTAGGGATATAGAGGATGGAAAACCTAGATTCCTTTAATCCCTAAGGGTATCTTCTTACGATAAAGGGACATTAAATATGCCTCAAACCACCCCACGTAGCCTCTTGAGGTATTTTTTACCCTCCAAGAAGGAATCTAGGTGTCATTAGTAGTTTTTTAATACTAGGTATGTGTCTTAGAGCCCAATACATGGTTGAGGGAGGAAACCTAGGCCTGAATCCCTAAAGGAAGTTTCTAGGTGTTCAAGGCTAAGAATAATTCCTCAAACCATGACATTTCAAGTTCTAAGGGTATCCTTGTCCTTTGAATGGGGATATCAATATCATTATGATATTTTAAGCACTAGTTGTGGATTTTAGGTACCTAGAAACGACTAGGGGGGAATCTACACATTGCACCCTACAGGAAACTTCTAGGACTCTAAGGTCAGGAACAATGCCTTGAACCATAAAAAATGGCCTTTTCAAATTATATTTGGAGTTTTAGTGAGGATATCTATTCCATTAGGAAATTTTTATCATCAAGTATCGGCCTTAAGGATTTAGACATGATTAAACATCGAAACTTAGGCCTCATTCTTGAAAGTAATATTTTAGGGATATATGGGAGATATACATACCTTAACCCACTACAAAAAATAACCTTTTGATTGTATATTTGGCCTCTGGTGGACAAATGGGTAGTATTGGGATATTTTTAGTACCGATATTGATTTTTGGGCCTTGGACATGATTGGTTTTTGGGCCTTGGACATGGGCCTTAGTCCATGAAGGGTGATTCTAGGAATCTATTTCCAAGAATAACACCTTAAACCACTACATATTCCCCCCTAAGGGTACCTTTAGATTATGAGGGGAGATATCAATGTTATTAGGAGTTCTTCAGCAATAGGTATGTGTCTTAGAGCTATGGACATGGTTGAGAGATGAAATATCAGACATAGCCCCTAAGGGGAGATTTAACGCATTGAGGTCCAATAACAACAACTTAAATCATTGAACATGACATCCCAAGGGTATCCTTGACATCCTAGTGGGGATATGGGAATAGTTAGGAGTTTTGAATACTAGGCACATGGGTTTAGAGGTGTTGGACCTGGTGCAAGTGGGAAATCTAACCCTTAGGCCCTAAAGGAAACTTATGGATATCCATGAATAAGAACAATGCATCAAAATTATGCACATGGGATCCCAAGGGTATATTTGGACTTCAAGTGGGAAAATGGACATATAATATTTTTTTAGATCTTGGTATGGATCTTGAGGCTCTTGGCATGATCACGGTAAGAAACCTATTTTTTATGACCTAGAATAAGAGAGTTCATGCATCTATGGAAAATAATAATACCTTGAATACAACAACTTGAACCACCACACATGTCCATTGGAGTGTATATTTGTCTTCTAAGTGAGGGTATCAGTTCCATTAGGAATATTTCATCATAATGTATGTCTTAGGGCCTTAGAAATGGTTTGGTGGTGGGGGGCGTAGGATTTAGGAATAAAAGGAATACCTTAGGAATCCATGCAAACAAACACAATATAAACTACAACACATAACATTGTAAGGAATCCTTGTCCTTTGAGCGGGGATATGGGTTCACTTAGGAAGTTTTGACAACTAGGTATGGGTTTTGGGGCCCTAGACACAATGAGATGTGGAAACTTGGTCCTCATTTCCTAAATTAAGTATATAAGGATCCAAAGTCAACAACATACCTTAAACCACTACACATGGCTTCCAAATTATACCTTTTGACTTCAAATATGGTTATGCCTACAATTATGATTTTTTGAGCACTAAGTATGGGTTATGGAGATCAAGAGATGGTTGAGGGACAAAAATGAGGCCTTTGTCTTAGAAGGAATATTCTAGGTATCTAGGTCCAAGAACAACACCTTCAATCACTTCATTGCCTTCCAAGGTGATCAATCACCTTTGAATGGGGATATGTGCATCATTATGGAATTTTGAGCATTGAAATGGGTTTCAAGGGACTTGAGCATGGTTGAAGGATGAAACCTAGGGTACATGCCCTAAAGGAATATTATAGTAATAGAGGGATAACAATGACACCTCAAACCACCACACATATCCTCTCTAATTAATTTTATAAACCTGTGTAAGAAAAAAATACCAACATAATCTAAAATACAAGAATTCACAATATCTCACACACATAAAACATAAGGATTTATCTTGGAAACCTTAGGCTAGGAAACCAAACCTACCTATGAGTTTAGATACACTCTATATCTCATTGTATTATATTCTATGTTTATAACACAATATTATAGCATCCAAAATGCTAACTCGGTAACCCATATTAGATTACAACCCTATATACCTAACCATAATGAGTTTACAATAGATTCAAAAATGTTTGGCCAAACCATCTCAAAACATACCATACTAACAGACCAATTTTTTTATTTTGAATACTCCATCCCTGCACCATAGTTTCTCTAGGAATCTACAAAGAGTACAAACCATGTCAAATAATTCAAAGAGAATCCATTATCTCCAGGCAAGCATATGAGCATCAATAGGAATTTTTGAGCATTAGGTATGGGTCTTGATGCCTTAACCTTGTTCACCGGAGTAAAATCGAGCCTTAGGTCCCAAACACAACTTTTATGGATTAACATTGATGAACAACTCCTTGAAGCACCTCCTAGGACGTGATGTATATAATATATTTGACTTTTAATTGGAGTTACATAGGCACCATTATAGGGTTTTGAGCACCTAAGATGGGTCACAAGGACTTGGATATGGTAATGGAAGAACTCCCAAGGATTAGGCCCTAATTAAATATTTTAGGCATACAATTCCAAGAATTATGCCTCAAACAACCACATATACCCTCTAGTAGGGATATGCATGCCATTAGTGGGTTATTGGAACTAGTTACGGGCCTCACAACCTTGATCATTATTGGGGGAAGAAACATAATTCATAGGCCATAAGGTTTCTTATATGGCTCGAGGATCATGAACATTACTTTAAGTGCCACAAATGACCTCTCTATGGGATATTCATTATCCAAGCGAGGATATAGATACCACTAAAAGGTTTTCAACACTATAAGTCGGTTGTGTAGCACTTGTAATGATTAGTGGAGTAAACCCATAATTTAGTGTAAAAAGGAAGCACCCAAGGTGGTTCTTGTGGCCTTAGAAATGTCTTGGGAGGAATACCAATGCCTTAGCACTGAAAATATGATTTTATAAATCATTGATCATGCACATGATCCAATACCTCCACACAACTATTATAAAATTATTCTTTGGACTACATGTGTCATATGGGTGAAATATATTATTTTTGCATATAAGGATTTGTTTCTATTTTATTTTTTAATTATTTATTGGTGTTCTCTAATAACTATGACATGAAAATCAATACACATATATTACCATTTGTGACATGCATATCCCCAATTCGGTCTCATGTATTATAAATCTTAGGTAGCATAGATATTAATATTATTGTTATTTTTATATATCGAGTACATGATGTAGTCATATCAAGCATGCACTATGTTAATATTGAGTATGTGTTATGTTAATATCAAGTACACATTACATTAATATCTAGTGCATGATTTATAACTCTTCACATGGATCGAACAAAAAATCATGGCGTGAATACAAAATTTGAATTTATGTAGCACTTTTGACAATCCTACTCACATAAGTATGTCCCACCTCCTATCCTAATGTTCTTCTATGCATTTAGATTTGAAGTAAACAAGCATGTCTTATGGAACTAACACAACCATGGCTAATGTGACTTTCTTCCTCTTTTCTCAACATATCTAGGTTTTAAGGCCGGCTACAATATGTTACTAACAATCATGGATGATGAAATTGCAAACATAGATAGAACATTTCATGCACATTACAAATATGTAATTTTTTAGAAAAAATATAATATTTTTATATATTTTTACTATTTTTCTTGTGATGTAACTTCTTAACATAAAAAGGAGCCTCGTTGGTGTTTCGACCATAACTTTTTCATTTCTCAATCATTTAATAAAAATATTGTATTCAGCACTACTAGACACCTACCTCTACATGCTATAAAAAATACAATCCTTCATCATTGTATTAAGACCTTCAAAATTTGCACTAACACTTGGTGAACTGTTTTTGAGGTCTCCTCACATAGATAATTATGAGAAAATTAAAAACATGCCAATTTTATTTTGGAAAAATAACATTGCACTAGGATGATACAATTATTTTGTGTGTGGATTTCAGACAACTAAATAAGGACACAATCAAGAACAAGTATCCATTGTTGAGGATTAATGACCTGTTTGATTAACTGAGAGAATAAAAAATATTTTCCAAAATTGATTTGAGGTCTAGATATCATCAAGTGTGCATAAAATATGAGGACATAAACAAAACAAAATTTATAACTAGGTATGGGAATTATGATTATGCATTCCTTCCCTTTGGATAGACAAATTCCCTAACCACATTCATGTGTCTAATGAATGGTGTGTTTAAAGAACTTATGGACAAGCTTATTATAGTGTTAATACACAACACTTTGGTATATTCCAAATCTGAAGGAACAACATCTCATGATTACTCCACGAATCATGAGAGAGAATCAAGTATATGCTAAGCTTAGAAAATATTCTTTATATAAAAGAAAACTATTGAATTTGTGTCACATAATATCTGAGGACGGTGTAGTTGTAGACCCAAAAAAGATAAAATATATTTAGGAATGGCCTACTTCAAAAAATGTCACAAAAGTTAGATCATTTATGGGTATGGAAGGCTATTACCAAATATTCATAGAAGCTTTATCTTCGATTGAAAATCTGATTAAATTCTTAAATAATAAGGGTGTGAAGTTCATCTCAAACCAAAAGTGTGAAGACATCTTCTAACTCTTGAAGGGGTTACTCACATCTGCTCCAGTATTAAATACTATGGATTCATACAAGGAGTATATTTTTTGTACTAATGCATCTTTGGAAGGACCCAGTGAAGTTTTGATGCAAGATGGGAATGTGATTTTCTATGAATCATGGAAGTTGGAGGAGCATGAAAAGAACTATTCTAATCAAGATTTGGAGTTAGATTCCATAGTTCATGCACTCCATATGTGGAGGAATTATCTCATGTGAAACAAGTTTGAGTTAAATACTAACCATCATAGCATGAAATATTTGTTTGAATAGCCTCATCTTAATGCAATATAAGCTGGATGGATTGAATTCTTGAGTGAATTCAATTTTGAAATCAAGTATATTAAAGGAAAAGTGAACATAGTAGTTGATGTGCTTAGTAGAAGATGTTAGTTAATTCAAGTTTTTTCCATCAACAATTAGATGTCTGATTTAAAAATCATGTTGCAAGAGGTATTAAAAGAAGATGAATACTAGTCACAAGTGGTGGAAGAGTTGAAGGAATGCAACAAGCCCTTAATTTTTTTCTAGTATGCATTGGTTGAACATGGAATACTTCACTTCAATGCTAGAATTTATGTGCCAAATGAAAGTGACTTGATGAAATTTATACTAGAGGAAATGCATAATGTATCTTATGCAGATCACCTTGGTTATCAAAAGACATTGACAACAGTTAAAAAAGAGTACTATTGGCTAGGCATGAAGAAATAATTGGACATGTATAGTTTATAATGCTTAGATTGTCAGAGACTGAAACAAAATACAAACATCCTACCGGTCTAATCCACCCATTGCTTGTATTAGAATGGAAGTGGGATGTGGTGACCATTGACTTCATTACAAAGTTGGAAAGGACACTGAAGTAGAATGACTCTAATATTGTGGTGGTTGACAAATTAAAAAAGTCATCCCACTTTGTACCTATTGAATCAACATTTAAAGAAACTAAGATAGCATAGATATACATGAAGTAAATTTCCAGGTTGAAGGGAATTCCGAATACAATTGTTTTCGATAAAGATTCAAAGTTCACATCAAAATTTTGTAAGGGTTTGTTAAGAGAGATTGGAACCAAACTCAAATTCAATATAGATAATCATCCATAGTCAGATATATAGATGGATCAAGTAAATAAAATCAATGAGTACATTATTAGGATGTATGTAATGGACAAGCCCAATAAATGGGAAGATTACTTATACTTACAAGAGTTTTCTTACAACAATGGTTACTAGGAATGAATGAAGATGATATCATTTGAAGCACTCTATGGAAGGAGGTGTAATGTTCCGGTGAATTGGGACACTCTTGTGGATAGGATAATTGTTGGACCATAAATTCTTAAGAATATGGAATAGCAAGTAGCCAGGATCAAATAGAACTTGAGGATAGCTCAAGACATATAGAAGTGCTATGCATATAAAGATAGAATGCATAAGGAGTTTCAACTTGGATATAGAGTATTCCTAAATGTCAAGGGAATGAAAAGTTCATTAAGATTAGGTAACTGTAAAAAGTTGGCTTCCATATTTTTTGGACCATTTGAGGTCCTCAGCAGAATTGGACCAGTGGATTATGAGCTAGATCCACCACTTATGGTTAAAGTACACAATGTTTTTCATGTTTCGTGACTGAAAAAATATCTTTATGATTTTAATCATCTACTTGATTAGTATGTGATATCGGTGGAACCCGAAGGGTAAATCCAAGTACATCCAATCTTCATATTGGATAAAAGAATAAAGAATCTTAGGAATGGATCCATAGGATAGGGAAAGTTCCAATGGACCCACTACATCCCTCAGGAAGTGACATGGGAACTTGAAGACAATATGGAGAAAGAATATTCCCATCTATTTTGAAGACTGTATACATGTAAATAATTTTGAAAGTTTTGTTTATAAATTTTGGAAATTGAAACACTAAGGATGGTGTAGAATTTAAGGGGGGGGGATTGTAACACCCATATCCTGGACTTGTATTTGATAAATGTATTGATGTAAATAAATTACCATGATTTCCCAAGTGGTTTAAACTCATTATATATTTTGTAATTATTAATAAAAACTACAACTGGCTATGACTAAGGAAGAACACTAAAATATCTGGGACTCATGTATTCACATTAGACAGTTAGGGGGATTTAAATGGCCTAGGGGGCTATGTTATGACCATTTATGAACCACAAGAACCTCAAACTATACCATATGACTTTATTTTAGCTTAAAATTATTTACTAGCTTTTAACATGAGTTAAGAGTTAATAGTGGATTAAAGGGTGATTAAGGGGGAGTTAGTGCCTTGAACATGTAGCTAATGGGAAGTGAAGTCCCATGCAAATAGGAAATGATATTGATGAATGGATAAGGAGATTCAGTGGGATCCTAATATGTAGTTTCATAATGTAGAACGCAGAGAGAGAACTTGTGCATGCAGAATGTTGGAATACATAAAATAAAAAAGTTGAAAGAAGAAAAATGAAAATGAATGTTAAACCATAATCATTGGTTAGACTAGGAATGCATGACCAGAACATAAGAAAATATTATGGTTGATTGATCTACAATGGTCGTCGGGTTGGTAGAAAAATCTGAGTGCCAAAAATTGAACATGCAAGCCAATTGTTGATTTAATCATGACCATGTTTTGTCTCTAGTTGCTTCAGTAAAATAGAAAATGGTGAATGCAATTAACTCGTTGTAATTATGATTATTAAGAACAATGATGGTTATCATTGTTTTTTTATAATAATAAATCTAAGGGAACGAATTGTATTGTTTGACAAATAATTGGTAGTAATCCAATTACCCTAATTGTCAAGTGAGAATTATGATAATCCTAGGGACTAGTGAGAAGTTTAGTGGTGAATGTGTGAATCTCAACTAGAGGGTGGTGTTATCTTGAGAGATATATGAGAAGAATTACCTACAGTTGGTTGGAGCATGGATTGTTAGAATATTAATCCAACTCATTAGTACCTTAATTACACTACTTATTCAAATTTATTGCATTTTTGCATTAATACAATAAGTGGTGGTCTAGGGGTGCTCAATTGGACAAATGCCAAGTGAAATTAGGGTGCATTCACAACCAAATGAGAAATAAATCTCAGTAAACCAGCCACATGTGTGCCCTTATCGTTGTTTGTGTGCTCCCATTCATTGAATGTGGATAGCTTGGTTGACTAGGAGTGTTAGAGGTGTATTTTGTCCAGTTTTGTCTTGATTTGGTGCATTTAATGCTACCTTGAGACTCTAAACCACCCATATTTCCACACCCAGAGTGACTTGAGCTACAGTTTAGAGGAATTCCAAATAAAATTGAATTGTGTTTTGCAGAACATTTGGCTATTTAATCACCATTAGCACAGGAAGAAATGGAATTACCCACATATTTATAACACCTTTCAAATTATTTGATTGGAAGGAAAATATGGTGATTCAGTTGAGGGCCAAAGGTCTTTATAGAGTTACCATGGGCACTGAGGTGGAGCGGAACTCTGTTGTTGATAAAGCTAAGTACTTCAATAGATTGGATGAGGCATATGGATTGTTGTGTCTGAGAATCTCAAGAGAGATATTGTTCCACATTGACAATTTAACAAAACTCAATGAGGTCTGGGTAAAATTAGAGACGTTGTTTGCGAAAATTGATGAACTATATGGTCATTTTCTTGAGAATGAGCTTATCAGCTTGATCCCAGCACACTTTGACACAATCCAGCACTTCTTCACCAAGTTTAAGTCACTTGTGTTGCAGCTAAAATAATGTGGAATTGAGAAGAAAGAGGACTAGCTGATTCTTTCCATATTTTCAAAGTTGGGGCCAAAGTTCTCAGTTTTTGTGATCACGTTCCACTCTGATAAGTTAACACTTCAAAACTGGAAAATTCCTAGTCTATATAGCTTCATGGAGTCTCTAACTCAGGAGAAATATAAGCTATTCCAAATTGGTACAATCAAGACCAAGGATCAATCCTTAGCCATGGGAGTTTTGAATTCCTCAAATGGAAATCCCAAGCCCAAGAATTCGAAATTGTTAGAGAAGAAGAAACCAGAAAAACCCAAATCTAGTGATGGGGGTTCGAATCCTTCCAAGGAAAAGGAAAAGAGGGGGAAAGAGAAGACCAAGTGCACATATTTACACAAGGGATGGAATCTATAGAGATCATGCATGAAAAATACCATTGACTAGATGGTGCAACTGCTGGAGAAGAACAACATTCCAATCCTTGATAGCGCAAGGAAGAAGGATGCCACCTCCAGTTCGAATGACAACAAGGAGAAATGTCATGATTTGGTAGCAGGTACCTCTAACTCTTCATCTTTTATCATTGATTCGAGGGCTTCTAAGAACATTGTATCCAAAGGAGAGCTCTTATCCTCCATGGATTTGAATACTATCCCAGTAGTTCGAATGGGGTATGATTCAGAAATATAGACCAGGGGATTGGTAGGATTGACTTAGAGCATGGTTACTTCAATGATATATTGTATGTACCAAAACTTGTAGAAAATTTGTTGTCAGTCTATTAGATGATCCATACAGGAGATGACCTTCACTCCAAATGTGGTAGAGATTTCAGAAATATCAACAAACCAAGTGATTGCAATTGGGTATGCACACCACCATGAGAGGATATACAAGTTTTATAACTTCCTCCCCACTTCCAATGACCAAGCACTTCTCTGACATGGTAATGAGGTTTCTAAGCTATGGCATAAGAGGTTTGGTCACATGAACTAAAAGTATCTCTAGAAACTACACAGAGATGAGATGGTGGAAGGACTTCCACAAATCAAATCATCAAATGGAGCATGCATCGGGTGTGTAGTTGGGAAGCATCCAGAGCAAATCTATGAGAAATGGAAGGCAAGGAGAGCCACACAACCACTTGGGTTGGTACACTCAGATCTGATTGGTCCATTTCCCACTCCATGATATGGTAGATCAAGGTATGTACTTACATTCATGGATGATTACTCTCGATTTTTTTGGGTGTACTTCCTCGAATTGAAGTCTGAGGTGTTTGAAAACTTGAAGATTTGGAAGGAATTGGTAGAAAACCAGAGTGGGCATAAGATTAAAGTCCTTAGGAATGCTAATGGGAAGGAGTGTGTAAACAAGAACCTACAACACCTTTGTGAGGACTTTAGCATCCAAATGCAACACTCAACTTCCTACACACCATAGAAAAATGGTGTGGCCGAGAGGAAGAATAGATCTCTCAAGGAGATGGCCACTTACATGATAGAAGCAAGGGATATAAGTCCCAATATATGGGATGATGCCATTAGTTGTGCTGAAAACATACAAAGAAGATCCTTCCACAAATCAATAGAATTAAACACACCTTACGAGGCATGGTTTGGCCAAAATCCAAATGTCTCAAATTTCAGGATTTTTGGAACTAGAGCATGGGCTAGAATCCCTTCTGAAATGAGGAAGGCCTTGCAGCCACAAAGAAAAGAGTGAATTATGGTTGGGTATGTTGAGGATACTAAAGGATACTAACTCTTTGAGACTTCCACTTGCAAGACATTTGTTGAAAGAAGTGTGAAATTCAAAGAAGAACCAATTCTTGATTTCGAGCTTGAACCGAGGGAATGCTCCTCTCCTCAACCATTCGAAGATTTAAGTGATGATACATGCTATTATTTTTCTGATATGTCTGATATAAATATTCCTGAATATGATACTGCTGCATATGACTCACCATCAAGGCCAAAGTGGGATGAAAAAATCATTCAAGCTGCAAGGGAATTGGAAGGCAATCCCCATGAGCCTAGGAAGACTAGATCACAAACTAGTAATGATTCCTTTGCAAGTTATAGTTATATTAATAAGCAATGTTATATGCTGATTGGTTATTATAATTAGACATATCAGAAATATTGTAATGACCCAATATGGAAATCAGCAATGGAAGAAGAATTCCAGTCCGTCCAAGAGAACAAGACATGGGAATTGGTTCCCCTTCCTCCCAAGAGGAAGCTTGTACAATGAAAGTGGGTCTTCTAAACAAAAATTTCTGCTGATGGTTCAGATATGAAACATAACGCCATATTAGTTGCTAAGTTATATTCTCAGTTCCATGGTGTTGATTACACAGAGACCTTTGCATCTGTTGAAAAGATGGACTCCATGAGACTAGTTCTTGCAATAGCAACTAGTAAGGGTTGGCAAGTTCACCGCATGGATATTAAAAGTGCATTCTTGCATGGTGAGATAGAGGAGGAGATATATTTGTATCAACTTGAAGGTTTCCAAGAGGATCCTTAATTGGTATCTAGGTTGAATAAATCATTGTATAGACTCAAGCAAGCCCCCAAAGCATGGTATGCAAAAATGGATGCTTTTTTGCTCTCTATTGGTTTCACTAGATGCAAATCAGACCCTAATGTGTATTTGCAGCAAAATGATGGTATTTTCAGGTTATTGTTCTTTATTTTTATGACCTTCTCATTACAGGTAGATGCACCAATTTAATTGGTTCAATTAAGTCATCTTTGCATAGTGAATTTTCCATGACCAACCTAGGATTGCTAAGGCAATTTTTGGGCTTGGAAATTGAGCAAAGTGAAAGGGGCATGAAAATGATTCAACCACATTATGATTCATAACTGATAAATAATTTTAGCATGGGTGAGTGTAAGGCAGCCAATTCTCCCTTTCTTTCTGTCATCAAAATGCATGAATTTGAAAATTCTCCATTGGTAGATATTACACTCTACAAGAAACTAGTGGGAAACTTGCTCTATATCACACACACAAGACCTGATTTGTCTTATGATGTAAGTTTTGTAGAAATAAATATGAACCAGACACATGAGCTCCATTGGAGGAAAGAAAAAATAATTCTTCGGTATGTCTAGGGTACAAATAATTTTGAGGTGTACTACTCACCTAGTTCCTCACTTCAACTAGCTGGATTTTCTTATTCATTTTGGGATGGATATCCCATTGACAAGAAGTCAACTTTAGGTTGTGTCCTTATGCTTTCTAAAGGTCTCGTTTGTTGGTAAAGTAATAAATAGCACACCATTTCACTTTCATCAGCATAGGCCTAGTACAGGGTAGTAGTTAATGCTGCTACATAGTGTGTTTGGTTACGAGGAATTCTTCATGAATTTGGTGTCACAATTGATTCTCCAACAAACATTTGGGTGGACAATAAAAGTTCCATCAAAATATCTACTGATCCAGTTCTAAAGAAGAGGAAAAATCACATTGATATCCATATGCACTACATCTGAGGCTTAGTGCATGACAGGGTAATTTCACTGCAGTATTGCCCTTCCATCGAGAAAACTACTGACATTTTCACCAAGGTTTTCACAGAGAAGACCTTCACTTACCTAGGATATTTGATTGGGGTGAGTGAAGGATGGTGATTTGCTTATATTTTTTGAAGGTTTCATCCCCATGTCGATTCTTGAGGAAAGGTTTTTTCACATGTGGTTTTCCTTCTTTTCCTCGGTTTATATGGGAAAATAAAATTTCTGAATTATGTAATTGAGGTGACTTGAGCCATTGTTTCCAAGGCCTCCATCATTTTGTGAGCTGTACTTATTTTTTGTATTAAGGGAGAGTGTTATAATAGTAATCCAACTCATTAGTACCTTAATTACACTACTTACTCAATTTTATTGCATTTTTGCATTAATACACTATGTGGTGGACTAGGGGTGCTTAGTTGGACAAATTCGAAGTCAAATTGGGGCATTCACACCCACATGAGCACTATAGATCAGTAATACAGCCACATGTGCACCCTCATTATTTTTGGTTTGCTCCCACTCTTTGAATGTGGACATCTTGGTTGACTAGGAGCACTAGAGGTTGATTTTGTCCATTTTTGGCTTGATTTGGTCCATTTAATGCCACCTTGAGACTCTAAACCACCCATATTTCCACACCCATGTATTAAAAAGTGTAATAATTGAACCATGTCATCTCAACCACATCCAGTATCCAATTCGTGGATGTTTGGGCTGATTTGGGGCATGATTGTCCCACCTAGGGGGCATTGATGCCAATTTGGCAATTTTGACTTGTACACTCACATTGGGCTTCCAAAGCCTCATGAAACTTTCCAAATGTATTATAAACATGGTAATAACATGTTTTAATGTTAGAAAGTTGAAATTATCCTGAATATGTTCACATTTGTGTGTGTAAATTGCCTCTCAATTAATGGCTTTTGTTGGTTTTTGCAACAAATTTGATTTGTGAGTTTCACTAACGCTCCTAGATTCTCTTGTGGTTTGAATTTCTCAAATGGATGTCATGAATTGAATTTCTTATAATTGAATTCAAATAAGTGCTTAAATACATATTAAATCTATATTGAATATATATTTTTTGTCATGTGAAAGAACAGAATGTGAATGATGTTCACGATGAAGCATTTTTAAGTATATCGTGGTTTTCTCGATAGGCTTAATGTTTTGAAAATTAATTTAAAAATATAACATGTTCATTGTGTTTGAATTATTGTAATAGAATGGATGATTCTTTGATTGGGAATTATAATTCTTTTGTATGAATGAATGTGTTAATATCCATATTCATTCCAGATTATAGTCATTTCATGGTTGAAATTAATAAAGGAAATGTTTATAGGTAGTGGTTTGTTTAGGTTAGAATGTTTTCCTTTCAAGGGAGTGTAGGTTAAAGGAACGTATTCCTTAGTGATAACATGTGAATACTTATTTACTGAATTGTTCCAAATACTTGTTCCAAATACTTGTGAACCATCCCTTACTGCAATAGTAATTTTTTTTATAAATGTTTTAGACTTTAACGTCTAGTTGTATTTCTATTTAAAATATTTAATGGAATGAGATTTAGGACTAAAAGTCTTGTCTAGAATTCCCTTGTCGGCTATCAAACCTGAGAAGCAATCTATTGATTTTTATGAATATTTCTTGTTTGTTTAAAGTCGTAGATTGCAAGTTTAGCCTGTGGCAAGTTTTTCCTTAGCCTTAGCTCTCATTTTCAATATGATTATGTGTCAATGAAATAGTTGGAGAAGTTCCTAATTGGACATGATTCAGTGCCTGGAATTTAAGTTCAAACCTTAACTATGGATTTTAAATTTAATTCTTGCCTTAGTTGTTTTCCATAAAAATGGTCAAGTGTTAATCTATGAAATCAGAGAAATCGTTACTGTGATTTCAATGCTAATGTGTCAATTCCAATGTGCCGACGTAAAAAATCGACATGATAAAATGGTAATGTTTTAATATGACAATGTTGAGGTTCTGAATTCCATAGTGTAGATATCAAGATTCGAAATTCCAAAGGCTCTATTTGTCACGTGCATGATGTTTGCTAGATTTTGACTTCCGTATGAACGTCGGGATCAGAAAGACAGAAAGTTCATTGTTATTTTTTTTCAGTAAGTGCCGACTGTTGACTACCGATCTCGCGAATGTCAGAAAGGAATGGGAAAGTCAAGAAGACATAAATGAATTCTTGGGACTGTCGCAATAGTTAATTTATTAGTGTTTTAGCTTATATTTTAATCAATAATTAAGATGGCTTACCTATAATTAACTACGGTTCCACATTAGTAAGTTTGTTGTGACTCATTCTTATTTGTTTAAATGTTTTCAATAAAAAATTCTTATAAACTATAAAGCCTTTATAACTCTCTAACCATATTTTTAGTGTAGTTGTGTAACGTGTGTACCATGCATTACACTAGTTCTTCCCTCATTCGTCTACTCAAGAAGAGGATAAGGAGGAAAGGAGGGACTTATCCTACCCATATATTGAGAAAATTGAAAAATCATTTGAGAACAAGAGGTTCGAATTCTCAACAATTGATGCTCCTATGCATTTTCATGGTTCAATTTTGGTCCAAGAAACTACCTCATTCCCAAAATTTATATGAAAAACTTTAATGGAAATTATCTAATGACATGTCTATTCTAGATAGAGCAATTTTTTTATCTACACCAAGTTCCAACTTTGTAAAAGGAAACTATTGCATCCTCACATTTAGAACATGATCAATTTGTATGGTTTATCTCTATTATCTCTATTGCATCCTTTGAGACCGTAAAAAGAACTCTATTATCTCTTCGTCTATATTCATGAAATAATTGATTTCACATTATGGGTATATTAAGAGAAACACGTTCTTTAGAAAATTGATAAATCTCAAGCAAAAAGGTTTAGTTATAGAAGTTAAGTCTTAGACTGATGAATATTCTAGAATACAATTTTTTTTGTCTCTTTATGGAAAACTTAAAGGAGAATATTCAACACGAGGTGTGTATTTTTAACCTAAATCATCAATAAGGATTTTTTTTTAAATGAACTTTTGATAGTAAAAATATGGTGCTAGAATGAGATCCTGGAAATAAAAATATGGCTACTAAAAGAACTGCCACAAACACTTATAGAGAGAGAAATGTTTCCCCTCCTATTGTAGGTACAACAGATCCCATGTTATTTTGACACGGGAGCCCAATTACACATACGAAGGTAACTTGGTAGGATCCTTCATAACCTTGTAGGATTCTATTACATTTTTATTGACTCATGGGAATCCCTAAATTAAACAAATTTCAAAGAAAAAGTCATTCTTGATGTGTTTGTTTTAAGATGCGGATAGACTGTTTGTTTTGAAGTGTTTGGTTGTCCCGCAACCCGCAAGTTGCGGAGTGTGGGGTCTTTTAGTCGAATATTTTGATTTTTTTATTTCCGCAACCCACATTTCACAAATGCAGAATGCGGGATGCGGAAGGTTTTTAGATATGATTTTATCGAGCCATAATTTGCATCCCACATTTTGTGGAATGCGGGTTGCGGAAATGACATTTATTAATCGTTTGGTTTGCGTGATCTTGCAACCCACATCCCTCCAAATGGGGAATGCAAGGTGAGGAGCTGATTGAATAAATCTTTTTTTTTTTGCGATTCTGCATCCCGCATCCCACAAATTTTGGAATGCAGGTTATGGAATGACTAATAAAATTTTTGAATTACATGTTTGGCCTCGCATCCCATAAAGCTTGATCCTGACTGTTCTTTTCACCCTAATCCTACAATCTATATTATTACCCATGAATTATAAATATGGTGGTCTTATTTACGATTTTTCACTATTTTTACCATTGTAATTTTCTCTCCTACATGAATTTACATCCAGATTTTACCAAGCAATTTCGACAGTGTTCACTACGGTTTTAGGTTGGTTATCAAGTCACTTTCTCACAATTTGAATTGCTTACTGTGCTTCTTGTATATTTCAATTTATTTACTGGTACCAACATTTGAATAGGATATCGCGACATCCAAAACACTCCAAATTACCAGGAGCAAAAACCTCTAGAAAGACATGTTTACCAAAGATCCCAATTTGGTGTCTTCTCCAATACAAGTGGGTGAGTGTCTGAAACTTACCATTTGGATTGGTCCCAAGTATATTCCATCTTTGATAACAATGACCTCTCAGACTTCTAGGGTAATCAACTCATTTATGAGAGAATTAGGGATTCTGGCCTTCACATGATTGTTGCACGACCGGGCATCCTCCTTTATAATGATGCAGTTAGATGGATTATAGACCATGCTAACCTGAAAGACCGTTCCTTCAACACCAATATTGGAACACAATTGGCCAATTTCCACTTCGAAACCTTTGTGAGAATTTACTCCCTTAAACCTTTTACACAGCTCCTCGATGTAGACTTTGTTAATGCAGCTAAGTCTAGGTTCAATTTCAACCAAATACTGAAATCCTGGATGGCTGAACCACGCAAGTTCTCCCATAGGAAAGGAAACCTTTACCCCATTGAATGGTTTAAGGAACCTTATTCCCTACTTGCAGCAATGTTATGTAGGATTTATGGTCTCCCCAACTGTTCTTACTTCAAGAAACACTGGGCCCCCATTGCTCGCCATGTACTAACTATGGGTGAATCCTTCCCTTGGGATTCAATCCTATCACTTGATCTCAAAAACTCCATACAAGAGTTCCAGAAGGCTACTTCTAGGAAGAAGCCCAACTTTTATCTTTCTTCCTTCATTTTGGATATCTTTTGTGCTGAATTTCACTTCCCCAATATGGGATGGAGTTGGGTATTACCAGCACCACTTGTGCATATTTATCATTCTAAGCTATGGGATACAAATGATGTAAACCAAGTTTTATGATATATATGAGAGTTTCCTCGGTCGAGTCTATTTCTTGAATTTTAACAAGGAAGCTCTTGCATTCTCACCTGAAGCTAAAGCCCTCATAACCACTATGATAGATTGGTACGTCAATGAATCATTCACTTATATCAAGGTTTTTGGTAGCAATGCTTCCCACATGTTGCCTAAGGTCGTATTGGACAAGTTGGTCCTTAAGGAGATTTCATTTTAAATAGTTACAGAAGGGATTTACAAAATATGTGTTGCACCTAAGAGGAAGGTTTGGCCCAAGTTTGCTATAACTCTTGGATCTTTAAGCATACATACTTCTACTTGGGCATCAGATCTTAGTGATCACACAGTGTCACTCAAGCTTGGATTTTCTAGTAAAAGGCAGCATGATCCCAATGGGATTGTTGATCTCCACCTTAAGCAGAACCATTTTAAAACATGATATGCTCATGAAGAAACTACAGATGACTTCATCTACCAAGGAGTTGATACTTTTTTTGGAAGTCTTGGAAATGGCTAAAAGAAAGGAAGAAAAAATTCGTATATTGCAATACCAAAAGGAAATCAGAGACAAAGTTCGACATTACAAGTCTATGGAGTTAGATATTCAGGAAAAGGTAATAAAAGACAAGGAAGAAAGGGAAGCTAAAGCTACGACAAAGGAGGCTCTGGCATCCACAAATGTATCCATTGGAACCAGTTTAGACACAGGTAAAGGAAAATCTCCCATGGAATAAATTGCCCAGACATCTGTGGAGCAGCAGGTCAAGGCCTATTTGCACACTTCAGAATAGATCAAACAGAGACTGAGAAAAATGACTTCAGCACTATACACTCAGAAAGTTTCAACCTCTTAGCCATTTGAAGTTGCTCAAGTGACCACTATGGATGTAAAGAATAAATATGAATAAACTTAGGTTGAGGAGTATCCTTCCAAAAAGTTGGAAATCTCCATCTCCATTTCTACTATAGACTTGACTCCTTTAGAGGAAGAGGACGAGAGGGTTTCTCCTATTCCTGTTACCGTTGAAACTAGGAATGGTAATGATTTACATAATCTTACTAATTTTCTTAATGATAGCAATGGCAAAGCTTCATCACCTCTTCCACAACCACAGCCTTGTTCCCAGTCTGGCCCATCCTCTTCCGCATTACTTCTCTCATCAATTATAGCTTTATCTTCATTATCTGATGGTTCTACTATGACACCTTTTATGACCCATATTTACCAAGATGCCACTAGTCTTCCTGAATCTATTACACCTATTTATGTGGATAATCCCTTTCCTTCATCTACTGTACCACCCATTTTCAAAATCCCATTGCATATTCCTTCATTCAGCTTAGTATCATCCCCTGTGCCTGATCAAACTTCATCAGTTTCACCATAATCACTAAAGGATACTTCCTTGCAAGTTTCATCTATTGAAACTTCTAATCCTGACCTTTCTTCATCCCCTGAAATAACTCTTTCTCAGAATGTTACCTCTTCTCCATCCACTTCTCCTATTACTATGACTATACCCTCTCACACCACAACTCAAACCTCTTCTTTGATATCCACATGCCTTAGTATACCCGCCATTGATGAAATAAGGGGGGATTTCAATGAATATTTTGTGATATCCCTAGGTGAATATCGGTACAGTAAAGCTGACAGATCAGTGGTAAACAAGGGTAATAAGAGGAACAGGGAGCAAAGTGATATGGACATATCTGTTACAAATGAGGTTGTGTGGACCCAGTGATCAAGTGACCCGTAGGTGTATTCTACAGATGCTGCATCTATTTTAGGTGCTTTTACAGGCACCAATTTTGATGATGTCAACAATTTGAGCCGAGAATTTGACAAACAAAAAGCAGAAAATGTCAACCTAAAGGAGGAGATGAAACAACTTAACATGCAACATGAGAATAAGTGTGATGAACTTCAAGAAAAAAATGTCGCTCTTAGTGAAGAACTGCAAAGAGAAGATATTGTTAATGCCACTTTGGTTCAAAAGGTTACATTATTAGAAAGACAGTGTAAAGATGCAACTGCAAGTGCAGCTTCATCTTCATTTTCCAATTTTTTCCAGGAATAATTTAAAGAGCTTTCCATTCAAACCAACAAGGAACATCATGATTTGGTCTGTGGGTTATTTAAAACTATAGATAATATCTTTGAAACTCACATGGTTTTTGACAAGATATTTGTTGTTCTAGAAGACCTAGTTGAGAAAAGACAACAAGCCTCGAAGGCTTATGATGAAGTGGTATACTGGCAAAGGTACATGAAGGAGAAGCCAGATAATGCCACTTTTCTCACTTACTTCTAGATTAAGAGGATTAGAATTATATTGAGAGATTGGGAAGATCTGGATGAGACAATAGTTGAAGCTATAAAGAAAGCACATGCCATTTGCACCAAAATATGGTATGCAGTTGACAACATTATGGATGGATTGTCCTTTCTTGCAATGGTGCTTATTGAAAAAGCATGTCCGACTAGATTGTTGGTTGATTAAGTGGAGCAAAGAAAGGATGAAAGAGAAGAGAATATCAAGAAACTTGACCACATCAGCATTTGCTTAGGCTTTGCGGTGGAGAGAAAGATCCACATTTATATCCGATTTTGGCATAAACTGGCTAAGAATGAAATTGAAGATTATAAGTGCAATGCCCAGCTTGGAATTGAATCTTCTAGTTACCCTGATATTGAGGGTTTGCTCTATATCTGGAAGATGTGGAGAGATTTCTTGGGATATTAGATTTGTTTAGGCTTTGATTCCCCTTTAGGGGTAAATTCATTTTTTTAGGAATAATTATTTAAGAGGGTGATCTCAAATGTATTAAGGACTTTTTTTTTTTTACTTTTGGAGAATGAAGACTGATACAGGAGATTGAAAGAACACCTCTAGTTGTTCATATGGTTTATGTAACTTTTTACTAGACTTCAAATCAATACAGTACTGTCATTTCTTATCTCTTGTCTTTGTCTGAATGAATTTATTCAAACAGATTTCAATCTTCTTTGTTTCAAATGGGCAGATTATGCTATTGATTATTTACAATTATTAAATGTGTTTATTTAACTCATATTTATCTCTGTTATTTATTTATGCATTGATAAAATTTCATACAATTTATTTTATGAATTGTCTTTATCTATTTCTGTGAATAACTGAACAACAATATTCAGTAGCATAATATGTTTTTTTTTTTAACTTACATGTGCTATGTAGGTTAATTCAGAATGATAGAATCTTAAGTCAATAACTAATTGATTTTCATTAATTAGCTGTGAATTAAGTGATGAGCTTCTAATTTGATTTACATTTTTGTTGATTGAATGAAAAGTACTTGTCTGCTTACACATTTGGTTTACCTGTAGATCAACCCAGTATCCTTTTCAGAGTAGTTTAGATCTAGATCAAGTTCCCTTTCCTACTTAGGTTTAAGTTTTCTTGTTCTTTATATCATTTTCGTTGTTTCCTAAATTGGGAAACATATCCTCTGTCAATCAAATCCAATCATAATCCAGCAGAGGATACAAAAGTATCTGTGGTAGATTACCATCCCAAACAGCTCGAGGATAGAACAATACCTGTGTGGGATTGTTTGAAGCCTTTGGTTGGGTTTTCTTCGTGTGTTGCAAGCCTTAGACACCCTAATCAGCCACATACACAGTTGGGGCTTCGAAAAATGGTGCTAGAAGGAGGTCCAACACATCATGCCTAAATGAAATACTCATACACCTCCTCCAACAAGAGATATGATCATCACCCGTAGTCACACCCATGCATCTACATCAGGGGAAAAAATAACACAAGGATCAAATATTGTCCCTGTTACCCCTGGACAAGAACAGACTACTCAGTCAGACAAATACATCCTCGTATCACCCATCCTAGGCCCCATCATAGTTGAACAACTGTTGAAGGGTAATTCCCACAACGCCATCGAGATTCAAAGTTGATTCATCGAATAACATCACACTCAGGATCCTCCCCAAAATGATAATCATGATAGCTCAAGTCCAGGCGACCAAAATGCTGAGAGACATCGTGACCTTTTTCACCGAATGATCCACTCCTAGGTTTGATCTAGGTTCCCTTTTTCGGGATTCAGTGACTCCTTGACATAGCATTCGAATAGGACGACCACCCCCATCTCCTCCCTCTTCTTCATCTTCCTCAGAAGAATCGTTAGATTCTTAATATTTGGACACCTCAGCTGAATCTGTGCCTATGGCTGATGAACATCACAACAGGCCATGGTTAGATGGGGATGCCATGTCTATTTTAGGTGATTAGCATAGGTTTCCTAAAAACCCTGAGAAGTGGCTTCCAAAATTTAATTCAGATGACAAAATCCCCGTGGAAGACCACATCAAATCTTTCATGCAATCCATCAGGCTTAGGAACGTCATACATGAAGACGTGGTTTGCGGACTGTTCCCTTACACATTTGAGGGAAAGGCTTATACCCAGAACTTTTCCTTAGAATCTAGCTCCATCCCATCATGGGATGTGTTTTTTGAACTCTTCAATCAAAAGTTTGGGGATGACAAGACCCTAGAGGAGTTAGTCATAGAGCTCTCTTCCATGAAGACTAAGGGTAAAGAAAGATTCAAAGATTACAATCATCGGTTTTCATACTAAAAAAATAGGATCCCAAATATGGTACTTCCTGTTGCGGAAGTACTGGTAGCATACTATATTAAGGGTCTTCCGACCCAAATATCCATGTGGGTCAAAAAGGCTCGCAAAGAATCCTTGGAAGACACCTTCTTCGAAGCCATATAAGTCGAAAGGGACATGTTCTGTCTCAAAGACAACCCTGATACCACATCTAAACAAGCATCTACCTCACGCAAGAAAAGTGACAGTTCCCCTAAACCTACTGCTACTAGTCAAGATATATTCAATATGAGTGAAGTGAAGAAGCTCCTACAAAGAATGTCTAACAAGATGGTAGATCTCAAGAAAACAAGCAATGAAAATTAATCAAACAATAGGGGATTCAATAGGCCACCTTTTAGGAAGCCAAATCAACCTCCTCATAATCCACCACCTCCAAATCCCAGCAAGGGTTTCACTTTAGAAGAGATATTTTCTATATTGAAAACCTTAGCTACAGGAACACCAGACATTCCCTAACCCTCCGAAGATCATTCTGCTCAATATTCACAACCTCCCTAAGAGGAAGAGGAAGATGACTAGCAGGTCAACTCTGTGAGATTCTTTTTGGAAGAAGAAGAAGAAGAAGAAATTGACACGGTTTTTAACCTATAGGACACACACAATACTAGGTCTAAAGGGCCACCTCCCCAGGAATCATTGCCTCTAACACAGACCCCTAACAAAGGTAAGACTCAAAATCAGAAGGACACCCTCATTCCTGAGCCAGAATACAACTTGGTCGAGGACCTTAAAAGAGTCAAAGCAGACATATCTTTATTTGATCTTCTCAAAATCCCTTCCACAAGAGATTCCTTACCCAAAACATGATCATAAAGCAACACCGAGAAGCTCAAAATAATAATTTTGATTCAGCTCCCTGACCAAACCATCCAAAACCTGTAAGCAAGGGCACTCCCCCTTTCTTATTTACCTTCGAAATATTTAACAAGAACGTGCATAACTGTATGGTAGACTCAGGTTCTTCATCCAATGTTATGCCCCTTTCTGTGTGTAAGAAACTCAATGCCACCTGGAAAACCTGTCCTATTCAAATTCTGCAATTACATAGATCCAAGGTTAAAGTCATAGGGTGGATGAGGAATGTTCTTCTCAGATTATTCGCAGATCCTCGGATTCATCAAACTATCGATATTGTGATTGTAGATATTCCAGAGACTTATGGTATGTGGCTGAGTCAAGATTGGTCAGAGAAACTCAAAGGTTACTTTGCTACTGATTAGTCCCACCTATGGTTGCCTCTTAACGGGAATCCTATCAAGCTCCAAGTTGATAGGGAACCATTCATGAAACAAACTGTAATTGATCTCGACGGTTCTAAGGAATTTGTCTCCTTCTTTAACAATCAAATTGAACATTTCACATTTGATACTTTCTTTGGAGACTTTCCTGCTGGTGTTGCACCAACGGAGAATGAGTAGAAACACTCTCAAATAACTCATCTTACATCTGTCCCATTCTCTAGCACTATTGTTCATAATGTATATAATGTAAATACCAATTTTAGGATTGATCCTATAGTTGGGACTTTGTTTTTTGATGGCCCTAGATCGAAAGAGGGAGCAGGCACAAGATTTGTACTTATTGATCCTAAAGGGATCAAAACAATGATTGCATGCAAGTTGGAATTTAAATGTACCAATAACATCGCTGAGTACGAGGCATTAGTCCAAGGACTCGAGAAAGCTATATATATGGGAGCGAAAGTAATTGAATGCGTAGGAGACTCCAAAATCATTGTGAAATAGGTATGGAATCAGATACATTGTCTATATCCATGTCTAGTTAATTACCAAATATTAATCAGGGATATTGTTAGCACTCCAGGAAACTCCTCTAGGTTGTAGCTCGAGGATGTCTAGTAACTTAAATGTTTTTATTGGTTTTTCCAAATGGGTCAAGTTAGATGACCTGCAATACCTAATTCACTCAAGACATGCATACAAATCAATCAAATAGATAAGGCTTCTAAGTACCAATATTCGGAGGTTTGATAATAAGATGGATAAATGGAGAACCTACTATGCTAGCAGATTCATATATAAAGAAATCACATATGAATGGATAATCATAACAAGGAAAAGTACTTGTAATTCAACTCATCAACATGCATATAGGATGACAGCTATCAGATATTAGATAAAAGGAATAAACCTGAATCAGACATTCAAGCACAAGTACAGAACAGAAAAGATATGGAAGCTGAACATATAATAGCAAAAGAGAATATATTAAATGATGAATAACATGAGAAGCTTGATAAAAATAAGGGTCTAAAGGTCCCCGAAGTCGAACCTTTGCTTCAACATAAGTCTTAGGATTTATAGCCTTTACGAAAATATTCAGATCCTGAAAACTTGGATCTGATTTACTAAAAATAGATAAAATAAATGTTTTTTGCAAAATTAGGTCAAAAATCCTAATTTAAGTACTAGTCTATCTAACTCTAACACTTGTTCTCTCATTGAACTCTTTGGGTAACTGCAGTGATTAATGAAGTAGAGATGTAACCTGCTTCTGATAGATAAGCCACGGTTGGTAAAAAACAGGTAGGGTTTGTGACCCATTTCTCTTTGATCACACCCTCAAAACTGGAACATACCCCCTCCACTAGTGCTTTTCATCAATTTTCAGCTTTATAATTCATCCCTGGGGTAGTTGTATCCGCCAAAACTGGTTCTGTGTGTCAAAATATCTTTCTTCACCCTTTTTTTCTTTTGGTGGTTAAGGAACCAGAATCCTGGGTCTGTTAGTTATCGAAAGCTCTGCTTCCGGTGGCTAATGAATAGTTGTTGTGTTCGCCTAAGCCACCGAAAGCTCTATTTTCTACAAAATTTTTATTAGCCTTTTAACCAATCTTTTACACTTTACTCCTGTTCTTTTGGTACTCCTTCAACCTGCATAGGGTTTGACAAAGCAGCAACATCATGAGCTGCCTCAGGATCTTGAAAGCTTGTTGCTGCCTCTGCTACGGTTTCTAGTACACAATGATCTTGAGAGTTAGGGTTTGAGTTGGAATTCTTCATCTGCAACCTCAATAGTCTGATCATCCTGTATAGCCTGGTGTTGCCTTACATAAATCTCATATTTCTCCTTTTCAGCATGACATACATCCCTCTCATTTCTAGAATAGAATTGTGCAACTCAGTATTTCTCTTGGTTAATATTGCATTATTTATTTTTATCTCTCTGTCTAAAACCTTTAGTTCATGTATTTTCTCTAGTAGTTGGTTGACCCTCTGAGACCTAGCTTTGCTTGAGGAAGTCTCTTCCAATGGCTCATCTTGCCCTTTCCTTAGTGTTGGTGAGGGAAACTCTTCATTTTCTGCTGCAACCTCCTCTATTAGGTCAACTTCCTGCTCCTTCTCTTCTTCTGAGTCTCAGTAGGGTAGGTTCAGTAGATTTCCACTTTATGTTGGGGCCTCCCCCTCTTTTTCACTGAAGTCCATATTTCTTTTGGCTTGGTTGTTTTTAGAAGTTGGAAAGGTTGATCCACTGTAACTGGTGAGATATCCCTCCTCTTCCTCTTTCCACTCCTGGGGGTGGTGGATTTCTTTGAAGGGGGCTTTCCTTTATCTTCTAGCTATAATCGTGTTTCAAACTCATTCCAGAATAAGAAATATTCCCATGCTATGTTTCTCCTTTCTAGCAATTCTTGTACAATGAGTTGTATCAAGCCATGGTGAGATAACCTTCCTGTGATTTTAGTGGGCTAGGCATTGACCTGGTGTGCCATCTTGGTCAGGCTCTTATGGAGGTAGAAAGGTAGGTTTAAAGGGCTTATGCCTATAAAATGGTTCATCAATTTGAAGTCATATATCATAACCCTATTATACCTTCCTTCACAGGTTATATAGACCAAGATTTCTTTCAATAATTGTTGCCACCTCTCCTCTAGCCAGGTGGATGGAACTCTTTTCTTCCATACTACATATTTGTGTTCAGGTTGTAAGTATGATCTAAATTCCACATTTTTAGTGATGGTGGTCTTAAACCATTTCTTCCCAGTTCTTGGGAGTTCTGCTACTTCTATAATTAGGGTTTCATCGACTTGGAACTCTTCTTTTCCTATAAACACCTTAGAACCATCAAAAGAAAGAGCAAATGCTTCTGCAACTTGCTATTGTGAACCCTATATTTTCTCACATAACCTATAACAGCCTACATCTTTGAAGAATTGGCACACTTCTTGATGTGACTCAAGATAGCTGATGTCCCCTAGTTCCTGTCTGAGGGCAAGTCCTCCTCCTTTCTTCATCTCTGGGTTGTGATCCTTAGTACCTTCAAAAATTCAAATATGAACTCTGTGAAGGAAATTACCGAGCTGGTTTCAGGGATGGACTTGAGCAGTGAGGATGCATGCAGAGAATATGGAGTGTACTAAAGATATGGTGCTGATTTTGAGGGGTTAACCACTCGATTTGTACTTGAGTAAGATGATGGTGGATTCTGGTGATAACCACAAGATAGTCAGCATAGTAATCATTTTTAACTGTAACTTGATGCTTCATGGAGGTTTAATTGCCGTCATGGGACAGGTGGAGGGCAGGCTAGGTTTTTTATCTCTATTAGTCATTTCAGATCAATAATGATCTTTTATTAACCAACTTATGATTTGTTGTAGCCCCCCAGTCTTTTTGGTGGTTATGTGCTAGATCATGACGTGCCTCATGCTGACAGCATTTAATTTTGATGGATAGCTAACCATTTTTCCTTTTTTGTCCCTCTTGGTAGTTAAGAGAATCTAGGGTTTAATTCACAAGCTACTGAAAGCTGGGCCTTTCGATGGCTAATGAACTGTTGGTCCGTTCGCCTAAGCCACCGAAATTCTCCTTTCCAAAAGTTATTAAAAAATGAAGTTAATGTGCTTTTGCTAGTTTAATGTCTTCTTGGACCCATTGCTAAGCTGGCGAAATCTAGAATTTTCGGTGGCTAATGAACTATTGGCAAGTTCGCCTAAGCCACTAAAAGCCCCCTTTCCAAGATTTTATTGAAAACGTGATCAACAGGATTTTGGTGGTTAACATGGTCCTGCGTTGAAACTATTAGCTGCCAAAAGCTGGGCTTTGCGGTGGCTAATTAACTATTTCCAAGTTCTCCTAAGCCACCTAAAGCTAAAAATTTCAAATTTCTTGAAAAATAGAACACCAGATATTCCAACTTTGTTAGTCACCCAAACATCTTTCATAATTTGCCTTGAAATTTTCATCCTTTTGCAAAAAATAAATTGTCTGAGTGAACCTATTGAAAATTAATTTATTTAGGAGATAACATCTGGCTTCTACTCGGGGATGGGAACCTCCCTGTGAGGTCCCAGGAACCCCAGACCAAAATGCCTTTCCTGAAAAAAATATGAATTAAACCTATCTTCTACTGTTCCATTGGGTGTGGAGTTTATTTTGTAAGCAAACACAATCAACTAAATAACATTTTACAATAACAAGGCCTTGTTGACGGGCATATGTGACTATGCACGTAACGGGGAAGACAACCCAGACCGAAAACCTTAGAACAGGTTCCAAGCTGTTGGGATGGTTGTTTCCGACAGGTTTAAAGGCTCTGTTAGCCTGAAAATCTAACTAAACTAAGTCTAAAAGCTAAAACTAAAAACTACTGCTTATTAGTTCAATAGATCTATAATATACTACACAATAAATTATTAAAAGTAATTACTAGATTAATTTGATATATGCACACAACTAATTACTGTACTCAACATAATAAAATAATTAATCTATGAATGCAATAATTAACGAAATATTAATAAATCCAATCAATTTACATAACTTACGGAATTAACAAATGTATATTAAAAACAAAGAATCAAAAAATAACCTGAATATGAGTCAATGGCTGTTTTTCATAAAATAGTTTACAAAAAACAACAATTA
>LPNX010048061.1:313146-323849 GCA_001517045.1 Pseudotsuga menziesii
CTCCAAACAATGAAAAAGAAATTCTTCAATGCTGTAGATCCATCCCAAAATTATCCTGGCAACAGAGATCAGATCTGAAAGAGAAATTTCTCAGCTCCAGCCTCTCCTGTCACTTTTGATCACTCCCAATTCTTTCAGCAATCAGGCATTGAGATATTCTTGAAAAAATAATTCTTCAAAACGAGCTCCTCACTGAGAGTAGTGTCTCTAGAGCCCCCTCCACCCTACAATCAAATTCTTCTGAGTTTAAATAAATCCAGATCAGAAGAAAACAAAACCAATTAAGCTCTGCAACAGACGAATTTCTGGAAACAACCATTTCGTTGCCGGCCGAAACTGCCAAAATCGTGCTCAAAGGATCCTCGAAATCGCCTAGAATAAATCATTTTCTGGCAAAATCTCTCTGAGTATAACTAAATGGGTCCGATCTGAAGAAAACCCATGTGGCGGATGGCTTAGATCTGCTTTCATTTGCTCACAATGTAGCTCGGAAAATCGCTTGTTTGTTGAGAACGCGATTTTGTAACTGGCACAATCCCGGCAGTTTCTCTGGAAACTGAACTGCTGCTCCCTTTAAATTTGAGCTTGGGAGATTCGAAAATCAATTGAGATCTATAATCCCCAAACATCTGCGTCCAATCCAATTAATAAATAACCAAAATCATAAATGAAATTCAAAAACAGGAATGAAATGAAACATAAAATTATGCGATCAATCATTAAAATCAGCCACATTTATTTATTTTCAAACTCAATCTTTAAGTTCTCACTGCCACTTCACAGAATTGCTTGTTTATTTTTTGCCATATTCTCTGCAGCATATTTTTTAGAGCTATTATGTGATAAAAAACCACAGTGTTCTTATCCTTCACAATTTCTCGAATGAAGACAGCTAATGCATGAGACTACAAACTAATTCAACAATTGTTATTACTAGCTGTTTACGCATTAACTATCAGCAGAGAAACGAGGTGTTTGCAATCATTCATTTGCTGTCAGTCATGATATGTAACCCAAGAAATAATCTCATTGCGCCCTCACAGTTCAGCACCCTCTAATTCATTTAATGAAAGTTTCTTTTATTTGCAAAAAATCAGAATTGATCTGGCCACATGTTCTCGCCATCAATTAAAATATAGTAATGTGGTAACAATACTTTGGAAATTGTTATAATGCCCATCCACATATGGGGATTTATGAAAACAAGATATAGCATTAATTGCAAAAGTGCTGAAAGCTTCACTACCATAAATCTCCTTTCAATACAAACATTTTAATCCATGAAATAATTCCTTATTGTTTAAAATACTCTTTTGATTGTCGTTTCGTATGGAAAATATCCAATAATATTCATGGTTATTTGTCTTTCGCCAATATGTAGAAATGTTCATCAACATTACCAATACTAAGAATGCTTATATTGTTTGAGCTCATGCATATTCCAAAATATATAACTCTTAATGACATCCAAGCATCCACCCTTGGTCCTTTTGAATAAAATGCATCCATATAATAATTTCAACCTTCACGAATGAGAGACATGCTATGCGAAATACACATCCCATAACCCATAATATCGATCTCGACCTCTAAAAACAAATAATAAATATTCGGATAAGATTTCAAAAATTAGTTTATAAGAAATTAATAACACTTATCCCTTGATTTTTTAATGCAAATTCACTTTGAAATAATAATTTCAAAGTAGTGATTTTGTTTAACTAATCCATAGTTCGCAAAGGTTTCTTTTAAAAAGATCGAATTTCATGTTTCAGTAGCTGCTAGAATGTCACCATTTTAGTAGCTTTTAATTCTTTAAGTTTGCTATATGAAATTCAGACATTTCATCAAAAATAAAATACAATTTTGTTTGATGAAATAATGGTTTTTTAAAAGCTGTTGGGTAGGGGCACAACAGGCCTTAAATCCTTAGATGAAATAGAGTTTCAGGAATCACCCATTTACTGGGCCATCAAACACCTCCTCCCCTTCAACATTTTTCAATTTGAAGGTGTTGTTCTGCATCACCTGAGCTATCATAAATGGGCCTATCCATAGGGAGTCAAACTTTCCATGTTTTCCCTTGTCTTGCCTTATAGTATCCCATTTTAGAAACCAAGCTCCAACTTGAAAGTTGTCCACCTTTTCCCTGTTGTCAAAAATAACCTTGATCTTCTTTTGATGAGCTTCTGACTTTTGCAGTAATTGAATAATACCTGAGTACCACTCACATGAGGACAAGTTCTCAGCTACTTGTTGATTGTCATTCTGCTCCTAAACTGCTTTTACTATTGCTCCTACTGCTATCTCTGTCTGCAGGTTAGTTGAAGTTATACCAATAAAATTCATTCCAAAAATATCACAATTTTCTTTAGCCATGAGTTTAGCTAGACCTTGGCCTTTCACTATCTTGCTGGGCTTTACTTCTATGTCAAAATCCATAATCTTGGCAATCCATTTAGCTCTCTTTCCATCAATGTCAGGCTGAGTTAATACATCCTTTACAGTAGTTGAACGAACATAGGCAAGGACCTTGGCATGTAGAATGTAAACCCTAAATGCTTTCAATGACTTGATGAGAGCATAAGCCTACTTTTCAATGGGATCATATTTTAGTTCAGCATCCCTCAATGTCTTGTTGAAAAAGGAAATAGGGTGATCAAGGGATTCATCATATTTTTGTAACAGCATAGCTACCACTGTGTCATAGGATGCAAAGGAGAAAATGTAGAAACCCTTGGTGTAGTATGGACTAATCAGAGTGGGAGCTTCCATGATAGCCTTCTTGATGTCTTAAAAATAGCTTCTTGCTTGCTCTGTCCATTTGATTTCATCCTCCTTTTTCAACATAGAGGTTATGTGTTTTACCAGCTCAGAAGAGTTTGGGATAAACCTCCTGACAAAATTTATCTTACCCAGAAATGACTGAATATCCCTTTTTGACCTAGGTATGGACAACTTTTGGATTGCTTCAACTCGAACAGGATCAATTTTCACACCTTTAGATGAGACTATCTGATCTAGGAGTTTTCTCTCACTGAGTGCAAATTGAGACTTCTTCGCGTTCAGTGATATCCCAAATTTTCTACATTTCATAAATACTCTCCTCAATTGCTGCAAATGTTCTTCATAGCTGTGGGATTAAATAGTGAGGTCATCAAGGTATATGAGAACAAATTTGTCTTTCAATCCTAGAAAAGCTATGTCAATGGCTCTGAAAAGTGGCCCCATCATTCATCAGCCCAAATGGCATTTTGGCATACATGAATGTGCCCCATGGCTTGCTAAACGCATTCTTTTCTTGGTCATTGGGGTGCACAGCAACTTGGTTGTATCCATAGAAACCATCCAAGAATGACATGACACTAGCCCCTGAGACTCTTTGTAATAGGTGCTCCATTTTGGGTAATGGATAGTTGTATTTTTTGGAGCATTTGTTCAGGTTTTTGAAATCCACACATAACCTAATTTCCCTATTCTTCTTCCTTACCACCACCAAATTTGCAATCCATTTGGAATATCTGAGGGGAATTATGATTGTGGCTTTAAGGAGATTTTGGATTTTTTTTTCAATTATAGGAAGTAGGAGAGGATTGGTGGATCTTAGCTTCTGTTTGAAAGGGATGGTGTCCTTCTCCAAGGGAATCCTGTGTTGGATGATATTAGTGTCATAAGTTTTCAGGTCATTGTATTCCGAGGAAAATATATCAGCAAACTCTTTCATCAGACTACAAAATTTGGACCTCTGATCAGCAGTTAACTCAGTGGATAGATTTATGAATTTTGGATGACTTTGGCTACCTATATTTTGCACTTAGATAGCAGGATCTTTATCCTTTTTGGTAGGTTTAAAAGGGACATCATTATGATCAAATAGCTCCTCCAGTGGTACCATACCCCGAGGTATATGATTACTAGGCAACTGAACAATGTTTTGATCACCTACTTTATCTTTTAACCTAAGCTTCTGAGATTCTTCCATATTTAGGTTTTCTTGATCAATATGCATATCAGAAAATTCATCCACTATCTGGAGGAATTTACTAAGCTCATCATCATTCTCAAATACCTTCCAAAATTTCACATTATCAGGTAGGGACGGTCTGTACTTGACCTAGACATCATAGCTCAATTTGGGAGGCAAAGGGGAAATGAACATCTTGGTAGAGACAGCAAGGGAATCAGCCAAACTTGGTTCATAGCCCTAGGTATATATGAGAGTTCAAAAAACATGAAAGAGTCCTTGAGTTTCCATACCTCATCTCTGTAAGCCTTCAGTCTAACATTCTTTGCTTGAAAAGTGTTGTTGACCTACTGTATGATAATATCTGCATCTCCAAAGATCTTCAGGCACATGATCCCCATTTCCTTGGCAGCCTTCACTCTGAATAGCAATGCTTCATATTCCACTATATTGTTAGTAGTATTAAAATCAAGTTTATAAGACATATGAATAGTCTCTTTTGATGGAGAAATAAAAACTACACCTGCACCTGTTGAGGCTTGAGTACTAGCTTCATCAAAAAACATGCTCCAAATAGAGGTGGTTACTTCTTTAGGTTGCTTCTAGATGAGATTTGTAAGATGGATTAGCATTTTCTGGGAATCGTCTATCTGCATAATACCTGACCCAAAATCCATGTCCACTGCATAGATAGGATGGTTCACAAAATTCTTTTCATTGCTTATGATGTAGGAAAGCTGATTCTCTCTATAAGGCCTCTTGGTCTCCCCCCCAAACATTGGGATTGTATCATATGTAAGATCCATCTGGAGGGTACCACACAGCCTTTTACTCCATGAGCGAGACAAGAGGAGACCAAACTTAGGCGGGATGTCAACCACTACTATGTCCATCACTATGCTTTTTGAGGGTAGCCAGGATAGGTTTACAACAAGGTCTTTGATGAGGCCTAGGAATTTGACCTTCCTAGAGTCAAAAGAGAACAAGTCATGGTAGGGTTTTGTAATGCTGAGGCCAAGTTCATCAATTACTACTTTTGGAATTAGGTTATGGGATGCTCCTGAGTCAAGCAAGTAGTTGTGAAGGATCTTTTCATTTATATTCAACGATATGTACAAGGGTGGACAAGCCTCATCTAACTCTTCAATCATAGGGCCTAGGGTTACCATGGGTTTATCATCTTGTAGATTGACAAAGTCAGTATCTATGGGCATCCTCGGTTAAAGGGATTTCAATATAGATGATTTGAAGGAATCATTCTTCATTAGCTCTATTAATGGGAAAGGGATTTTCAATTTCTAAATTTTTGACTCAAGATTGAAGGAATAGTATAGCTTGTCAGAAACCCTCACCTCTTGTGATGGATCTTTGAGTTGGATAGGATCATGGGATGATGGCTGTAAGGGCCTTTGCTGCTGTTTTGGAGTGGCATCCATCTTCTTTGGTGGAACAACAATCTTCTTAGTAGGAGTACCAGGCTACTTTGTAGGAACAACATTCTTCTTAGGGGTAGCAACAAGTCTGGACCTCATATTGTAACCTCCTTGATCATCTGCGTGATACAATGCTTCTTCAATGATCTGCTCATTCATTAGGGATTCCTCATATTCTGCTTGTGTCAAGAAAGAGTAATCAACTTAATCCTCCATGCAGTTGATGTTGTCTTCTACCTCTCCTTCTTCTTGAGTGAACTCTGGTTCTTCTTCTAGTACAGTGTTCTGAAAAGGAGCTCTGATTCTTTGATCCTTAGCTTGATTCCTATCCCTTTCAAGGATCTAAACTGGTGGCTTATTTCTTCTGTAAGGGACAAAATTAGGGTTTTCAGGAGCAAAATCATTTGGCCCTTTACCCCTCACAAGTATTTTCCCTTGGTCTTTAAGCCTAGACATTTCAGCAATCAAACTATCCAACATTTTGGCCATTTTGTCAATTTTTTTCTCTGATGAAGAAGCCCCGAGAGGATTTGTGGGTTGCTTCTTCCTATATACCTTCCCCTTAAACTTTTGAGATGCAACGATGTTGGATTCAACTTCCTGGGTAGCATCCTACATGAGTGACAGGGAAGCATATATTCTTTCCCCTAGAAGAAGGCAGAACTTAGAGTCAAAGGGATTGGCATAAGTGATCTTGCACTACAACAAAAACTGGATTTAGCGCCGGATTTTAGTGTAATTTTTTCCCAATTTTGATGAACAACTTGACACTAAACCTGGTGCTATTGTACAATTTCATAAAACATCGTCCATTGCATCTTTTTTCCCATCCTTTTTAACATCCATTTTTGCCTCCATTTTTGCGCCCAATTTTTTGCATCTTTTGTTACTCCCTTATTTGTGCCCAATTTTGCATCTTTTTTTGTGTCCTTTGTTACATCCTTGTTTGCACCTAGTTTGACGCTTACTTTTGCATCCAATGTTGCGTCTTATTTTGCTCCTAGTTTTTCATCGAGTCTTGCACCATGTTTTGCATCAAATTATGTGTCCAATTTTGCATCTAGCGTTACATCTAGCTTTGCATCCAATATTGCGCCTTGTTTTGCATCCAATTTTACTTATAATGTTGCATCCTCTTTTGCATCTAATTTGCATCTTGTTTTACATCTTTTTTTGTATCCATGTTTGTGCCTAATGTTTCATCTCGTTTTACGTCGTATTTTGCATCTAGGTTTGCACCTAGTGTTGCATCCTGGTTGATGTCTTTTTTTGCATCTATGTTTGAGTCCAATGTTGCACCCAGTGTTGCGCCTAGTGTTGTGACTGGTTTTGCAACCATGTTTGTATCTAATATTGCATCCAATTTTGTGTCCAATGTTGCATCCCATCTTGCATTCAATATTACGTCTAGTTTTACATCCAATGTTTCGTCCCATCTTCCATCCAATATTGTGTCTCGTTTTAAGTTTTTGTTTGCGCCAAGTGTTGCCTCCAATTTTGCACCTTGTGTTACGCATGGTTTTATGTCCATCGATACACCATATTTTGTGCCCAATTTAATGTCCAATTTTACGTCTAGTTAGGAGTTCACTTTTGCATCTACTGATGCGTCTAGTTTTGGGCCTAGTATTGCATCTAATTTTGAGTCATTAATTGTGTCTAGTGTTGAGTATTTTTTTGCATCCAATTTTGTGATTAGTGTAACATCCATTTTTGTGTCCACATTTGCGTCTGACATAAGGTCCACTTTTGCATCTACTTTTGTGTTTTGTGTGACGTCTACTTTTACACCATCTTTTGCATTTAGTGTTGCGTCTAATATTGCATCAATCTTGCACTACTACATTTTTTACCTTTAGAAATACTATGCAATATCATTAGGGCATGGAGGAATCGAACCACCGACCTCCTGCTTATAAGGCATGCGCTCTTCCATTGAGCTAGAACCCTTTAAGAATCGGGAACATGAGCAATATTAACACATTAAATTTCATCATTGTCCTTGAAATATTGTTTCACCTTTATTGTTTTGTGTATAATTTGTCATGTGTTTTTCCTATCATGCCTATTGACATACATTTAAATATTATTATGTTTTCTCATCCAGAACCAACACATTTGAAATAGCAGGATTCTAAACACTTGCATATGGAAACTATTAGTTTCCATTCTGATAGATTGCACATCCACCTTGGTTTTCCTACAACAATGCCTACATATGTAATACTATGTTACCAAAAACGAGAAATGAGAAATGCAAAAAAAAGGGAATGGTACATGAAATGGGTTTTGGAGGTTTCACATAGAAGAAACAAGGAGAGAGAGAAAACAACACTAATGGTGAAGAAGAGCACGGAGATCACAGAGCTTGGATACAGTAAAAATGCAGTCTAGGTTGTCAATGGGTCTTGATTTGTGGGTCAAGTAGGTTTACTTACTTGGTAAAACTTGTTGTAAACAAGAGCTTGGTTAGTTTGTATGCCAGGTAAAACTTAATGTAAACAAGAGCTTGGTTAGTTTGAACTTTGTATGCCAAGAGGTATTTAACACAACCAAAAAATCCTAGCAAGTCATCTTCAGTAAGGCCTAAATATTTGATAATTAGGGTTAGTCTTCCAACCAAAACAATTTTTTTTTTATAGAATTCCCACTGCTTTACACACAAAAATTTGGAAACTGAGGACCACTTCACAAACTAGAATGGATGATCAATGATCGACAGAGCAAGACTGAGACCTAAATCATGTATACAACAAATACAAATGAATTAAAATGGAACTAGGAAGAGGCTAATCAAATGCCAAGATAACGTAGAAAAAATGAAAATTTATCATGAAATTACACAAAACAATCTGGTCATTGATACCTTCAATTGCAATTTGTGTTGTGGGTATGGAATAGAGCTAGGATTGAAGTGAAATTCAATTTCCTGAAGAATTGAATTTTTGGCGCTTGAAAAGGTGGAGAAGATGACAAACTAGTTAAAAGGGATTGAACCTCACACTTTCACAGCCACAACAATAATATCCATCACTATCAGGAAACTATTTTATTCCAGGTTCTCGTAGCCGATAGATAGGGTTCCCCCAAAGGGACCATATCATATGCAAACAATAGTAGTGCAGTTAGGACATGGTGTAAAAAGAAACCATTACCAGCATGGGTGTTCTTCTAGAGGTGTATCTCTTTTTTCTAGTCCATCAGTTTCAATCCAAACTGCATCAATGTAAATCTGAAATAATTTCAGGGATATGGGGCATCCCTGGTTAACCCTATTAGTGCTCCTGATGAAGTGAGAAAACCTCCAAGATGTGGGAAATTGTCATATAACTGTCATAGAGCCTCATAATAGAAACACTGACGTTCTATTCAACAATGATACTATGAAGTTCTCATGATTCATTTTCTAGTTTAAGTTTCTTTAAAGTCTTCATGCTTTGTCTGATTATCCATTTCACCTATTTGAAGGTATGCAATATATTTGTTGATTTTCACAGGTTAGATGAGTGTTAATACAAGTACTAAAATTCAATACATGAACATATAAAGAATTGAGGTAAAATTCAAACTATAATAAAACGTAACAACATAACTTTCATTTCTTTCAACTTAACGCTCTGCTGGTCACCGTGTTAACTTAATGCTCTGCTGGTCACTGCGTTAAAGTTGATCATTGAAATGTTTCATCAAATGTCATGTACAGAAAAATAATAAATAACACGTGCAGTAAACTAAATCTCAAGTAAACTACAGAAGATAAAGAATCTTAACCATTGTTGGATCCGCCTTATACTCAATTAGTTCTGAGTTTGATCTTGTCACTGAAAGGACAAGTCAAACTAGTTGAACCATATACGTACCTTGAGAGAGAGAGGGAGTAAACAAACCTTAGTTTCTTCAATCAATTTAGCAGTGCAGTCAAGGAGAATCAAATAGATGCACTCAGAGTGAAAGATGTATAGTCAAGCACTCTACCAACAGATTCACGATGAACAAATTCCCGAAACCAGTCAAGGTGGATCAAACAGAAAAACTCAGCCTGTGCAGAGAATAGATAGCAGTAAACCCCATGCAAAATAACAGAGAGGTAAAACCTGCAGACTGCCGTGGAGAAAGAAAAATGTAGCCCAGACCGAGTAATCTAGGCCGATCGGTGAAGACCAGGTAGAGAGATCAGTGAAGACCAGGCAGAGTGATCCCGAGAAGACAAGCCCGTGAAGGTAAGCCAAGCCGTGAAATAAAAACCAGCAATCAAAATCCAAACTAGCAATCAAAATCCAAGCCCGTGAAGGTAAGCCAAGCCGTGAGAAAAATCACGCAGTCAGCCGGCAGAGAAAGCCCCTCAAATAAAACGCAGACAGCAGACAACCGGCAGAGAGAGCCCCACAAATAAAATGCAGACAGCAAAAATTCGGTAGAGAGAGCCCCACAAATAAAATGCAGACAGCCACCGAAAAATAATAACACGTGAAGGTAGATCTATGAAGACCAGACCGAGAAGGAGATCGGTTAAGATCAGACCAAGAAGGAGATCGATGACAACCAGACCGAGAAAGAGATCGGTGATGACCAGACCGAGAAATTAATCCTGTGAGATCAAGCCCGCAAAACCAAAAATCAGAATCCAACCCTGTGAAAAATAAAAAATAAGAATCCAAGCCCGTGGAGAAAGCCATGCTGAGAAAAATCAAAATCCAAGCCCGTGGAGAAAGTCGTGCCATGAAAAATCAAAATCCAAGGCTGTGAAGGTAAGCCGTGGTGAGATCCCAAAATCATATGTGTTGAAACTAAAAATAATCTCTTCCTTAAATAGGTTAGGGTATATAAAAAAAATTACTTAGGATAGAATTAAAGGAGGCCCACAAAAATAAAAAAAATCATAAAAATAAAAATTAGGTAGCCCAAAAGAATAAACCGTCCCAACAAAAGTCAAAAAAGATTTTAATATAATAAAAAGTAAATTGTCAAAAAGTCTATTAATAAAATCATGAGATTTTATTAATGAGACTAAAATAATTGTTTAATGAAATTATAATAAAATGAAAGTCCAAAGGTCCAACATAAAGTCCAAAATCATAAGTGGGTCATTATAATAACAACATAAGGTAACCATAAAAATAAATGGTTCAATGATCTTTAACAAATCATCAAGTAAATATACTCCATAAAGTAGTAGTCGTCATAGTCAAAGGTGCACAGAAGTAATAGTGCTAATACTAGTAAGAATAGGACCAAGATTCAACAACCACAAGATTAAGGTGAACCGTAAAGGTGGACAATCAATCAAATAGGACCAATAAGACCAA
>LPNX010048061.1:324111-334487 GCA_001517045.1 Pseudotsuga menziesii
TAAGGTACCTTCTAGGGTCTTATTCTGTCCTAGTCAACTGACTAGGAAACCATTCTCTGAGAATGGGTCTCGCAGTTGCACTAACTTTAACAATATTGACAATTGAGGATTGCTTTATTGCTCTTGTATATGTGGCATTTAGTTTTCCAATTTATTAATGTCTAGTGTTCCTAAATCGCAAATTATGAAACTAATTTTCATATTGCTACATTGCGGGCTTTATTCTACTCTGCTCTTTGTTGTGCACGAGAAATAATGATTGTTGATGATGGATTAAAGAACTTAATGAGGGCTGTAAATAGCATGCTAAGTGCACTGGATTTTCATATCAGGGAGTATTATTGGATTAATACGATAAAGCTCAATGAAATTTATAGATACAAGACAAAAGAATATACCCCTGAAGCTGTCAACAAGTTGAATATTTATCCAGAGCAAATTCCATCATGGCTTGTTAATTGGATGCCTGATCAAGGAGGATTCCTAATTGGGAACCTTCAGCCTGCTCACATGAATTTCAGGTTTTTCTCCTTGGGGAATCTTTGGGCTATAGTAACATCTCCAACTACTCTAGAACAAGCTGAGGCTATATTGAACCTAATTGAGAGAAAATGGGATGATCTTGTGGGAAGCATGACTATGAAAATCTACTTTCTTGCATTGGAATATGAAGAGTGGCGAATTATCACTGGCAGTGATCCAAAGAATATGTACTACTCTCTCCTTGTGCTTATATTGATTGTTAATATGCATTGTTTTGTACATCGGGATTTAGAAGAGAAGCATACAGAAATTTAATGTTTAGGGTTGTGTTTGCATTCTGTGTTCACTTTTAATATTGAAGTCATATATGAGTGCTGAAGGACAGGATGGGCTTTTGCAGTTGCATTATGTGTGTTGTATGTTGGCATGTACCTACTGTAAGATGCTGAACAAGTATTATGTTCACCTATCTCAATGTTTCCATCTGCTTCATTTTTCCTCAGTATTGTGTAGCATATCTTCTTTAGCTATATGAAATTTTGATAGTATTCTTGGTAATTCTCTATATATAATGTTGTGTATTTGAAAGCTGAAGAATAATCTATGTTTGATTGGCAGCTATGGTATGGAAATCCATGCTTTGATTGTAAATGATTTATATTATCATCTTCAAGGGGAGTTAGAAGGTCAAAAAATTCCTTCAGGTTCCTTTCAGAGAGTTTCAAAGCACCTCATAAAGTTGGAGATAGATTCAATTTTGCAGACTGTTAAACATTTTCATTTAAAAGAGCTTCATCCATTATGTGAAGATAAGTATATTTATGATACCAAATCCCTTAAAACAGAATTGGGTATAGATTGGTGGCCTCACTTAGATGACAAAGGACTCATAGCTGCAGCAAAAAAGACACTAGAAATCTTGAGCCGTGCAAATAGGGCCTCTTGTCTTGCAGATTTTTAGTTGAATGCATTAAAAGCATGGATGATTGTATTAGCTTTGTCAATGTTTGACAAAAAATTTGTAAGTTCATTCATGCTTGAGAGCTATCATACTTATCCAAAACAATTTCTGTGCTTGTTATGTTTCTAGACCATAAGAATACCTACTTTCCTTGTTTCTGTTTTATAGCCTTTCTGGATCAGTTTGTTTTGGTACTTATATTTTTGTTTACAGTACCTCATATCATTTCTTGTTGAACAGGGGACAGAGTTAGGTTCAATAACCCTAAATGCAGCCTTCTCAGAAGAATCGATAGGGTTGTGTGTTGAAGATCTTTGCAATTATCTATTGACATCAATGCAGTTGTTAGGCCCTCTTGGTGATCCAACAAATTACATGCTAATTTTTCTCATAACACAGGCCCAACTTTTGCTTATTTTTGTGAGGTGGATGTGCAGCCGTATAATGTCAACAACAAAGACTCATGCATGCTTGGCCACTCTATGCAAAAGTGATCAGAACAGTGATCACAAGCCTAAAATTATTGATGGATATAAAACCATTTATTCTAGACAGACTTGAAACAATGCTTAGATGTCTCTTGGCAGTATTTTGACATCATTAGACTTTATTCATTCTCAAAATAAAGAGTACCAGGAAAGCAGAGAATTAAAGACAGACATGCAGAATGTGGCAGAGATGTATTTTCTGATGTTTCTCTTATGAGTTTGGGATTTCTACCTGTTCTTTGAAGTTGTGTTGAAAACAACAATGTTGCAAACCTATATTTAGCTATAATTGATACACTCTTAAAAGGTTTCCTGGCACCTAATACTTGGTTTCCTGTTTTGCAAAACCATTTTCCTATGCAATGTGTAATTGGTCAGATTCGACATGATAGTTGGAGACATTCAGCTGCTGTAATTCTGAATTTATGTTTATGTTTAGCACATGTGAGAGGAGGTGCTGAGATGCTGCAGTCTGTTGGTTTTTTTTCATGCTTGTCAACATTTAGTCACTTCCTACGAGATTTTTCATTAGGCTCGGGAAACAGAGAGGGTCCATTCTCTGTGTGGCATAACGGTATACTGTGTGATGGGTTATGGGGTTTAGGGCTAGCTATTGTAACAGAAATGGTGAACTCTCTTGGAGAAAATTATGCTGGTGCTTTAGTTCTAGACAATGCATTGACCTACTTTTATTCTGAAAAATATTATATCTTGTGTACACTATATTCCCCCAACCTTCCAGCCAATGCACTTGGTAGGAAGAGAACTAAACATCAAAGGCCCCAAACTTCTCTCGTCGCATTACAAGAAACAGAACATGCCATTACTCTTATGTGCCATCTTGTAAAGAACCAAGTGACATGGCTAAATATTATGCAAGGTGTAGATTCGGAACTCCAGGAAACTTGTATACATCTACTAGCCTTTATTGCTAGAGAAGGTCTCATATGTACTCGAGATAATGCTAGAGAAAGTATGCTTTTGCGATGCCCTCCCCTTCAAAAGGAAGACATAGTTGCACATGAAAATCCTTCAATGGATGCTACATTCTTTAAAAACCCCTTGATAATTTTCATATTACACAGGTAAAGGATGAAGCATTAATTTCCTGAAGGTAGACACAATAGCATAACAAAGTGAACAAAAGTATTTCTAAATGACTCATGAATCACATCTTAGAATATTAAAAAAAAACTGTAAAAATATAATCTAGAGCCTGAGTTTTCCTCATACAATGCACTATGAATCGAATAATCGTGTATAAAGCTAAAACAGTCGACCTTTCACCAAAAAGGTGTCAAAAGTTATAGATCTGTACAAGATCATAAACTTTTGGTCCAATACCATATTAAAAATATTTGTTCTGTTTACCTTTTAACTTTGATTCCACATAAAACTTAGCTTTTAAACCATGAAACACTAAAATATCGATACAATTTACATATATCCAACACTTAGCTTTGATACCATGAAGCACTGCAATATCGATACAAATTAAATATACTCAAGAAGCATTCTAGACAAAACAAGCGGCACCTTATATAACTGTAACTAGAAAACGTAGCACTTTTGATCTCATACTCATACCCATGATTAACAGTCTGCCATCTCTGCAGCCCACATGTTACATGAGTACAAGAGAGACTCTAATGTCTAGAGGAAGAAGTTATTTGTAGGACAAGAGCAAAGAATCAGAAGTACATAATCTAGTCAGTTTACATTACCTAACTGAGCCTTCCCCAAAGCTGATTTGCTTTGTTTGGGGGAAGACATTTCCAAATTAGTTTTAGTCCCAAGCTACAGTGTCAAGTCTACAACCCACATGATCACAAGAGTATCAAATTTTGATGAGTTGCAAAGACCTCGGATGTGATCGGCATAGTACCAGACTCCCAAGGCTTTCTGCTGTCTGCCAGGTTATATAATATAAGAACTAGAACAATAATAAAGAATTGACTCGTCGTCCAAGATTACAAAGTTAGGCAAGCAAGTCTAACTATGGGAAGACTCCCTAATGATTTGCTAGCAGCTGACAGATGTTGAGAAGCAAAGGAAATGTCAAGAAGGCTAAAGTGATAGCCTACATGGCTGAAGGGGACAAAACAGAAAGCAATAACCCAAACTATCAGTTAACAAGAGAGATTTATATCAGCACAATAATTAATAACTAAACTTAACGAATAATATAATATACTTTTGGTATATTACATCAGGGACATATTCACTACAACCTCTTTCTTCAACAGTTGGGTTGATCTAATACAGGCTAGAAACCTTATGGAAGAAGCCACAAAGGAGGAGTTTCTTGAGGTTCTCAAATCCTTCCACCATGGAAAATCTCTTGGCCCAAATGGATGGGCCATTATGTTTTACCTTGGATTTTGGTACCTAATCAGTGACAATATTGTTGTTGCAATTGAAGAATCAAAATATTCAGGTATGGTTCACCCCCCATTTAACTCTAGTTTCATTTCTAACATCCCAAAATATGATTTTCCCTCAGGGTTCGACCATTATAGACCCATATCCCTATCCAATTGTATATATAAGGTCGTCTCCAAGGTCATACCAGTCTATATCAATCCTATCCTCTCCAACTACATCCCCTAAGCCAATTTGTATTCTTAGACCAGAGAAACGTACATGATGTTGTAGGTTTGGCTTAAGAAACCAGCCACTCCATCAAATCCTTTGTTCCCCCTCCTTTCATGTTGAACATAGACCTAACCAAAGATTTTGACAAGGTTAAGTGGTTATACTTAAGTGACTTCCCGAAGGCTTGGTCCCTGCAGCATCAACCAACTGAGCTACCACACGGGGTTGGGGCGGTGATGATTTATCATTATTACAACATTAATACAATATTGACCTACATTACTAATATTTTTTCTCTTTTTCCATGCGAGGAATTTTGCATTTAAGTATAAGACACTTCCTCCACTCAGCTGCATTGTTTTCCCCCCTCCAAAAGGTTGCTTTACACTTTATGAGATGTGTATCATTTAAGTACAAAACACTTCCTCCAATCAGTTGCAATGTTTTCCCCCCTCCCAATGGCTGCTTTACACTTAAAGAAATGTGTATCATTTAAGTATACTTGAAGTCTGTGAGATGTTCTGGGAGGTACCATTAAAATAAACCCAACAAACAGGATTTTCTATACCCTGTCTATTGGGTTTTGAGGGATTTATCAAAGCCAAATAAACTCTGTCAGGTTAAGCATCCCATTACTTGTAAACATGACAAAAGGATAAAGAAGTGGAAAAGCTTATTTCCACCACACACATCATTCATCTAGTTGATCACCTTTTGAGAATCTCCAAAGACCTGTAATGGGAAAGACCTGTAAAATTAAAGCCCCATATTTAGCTTCCAGCATAAGAATTAATTTGAATGCCATAAACTCAACTGCATTATTTGCCCTCCACCAAAGGCTACTTTATTTGATGGGCTGCTTTATTTGATGACTTTTGGTGTGTATTGGTTTGGATTCGCAAGTAGGGGTAGCACCAAGCAGGGCAGGCACTATCCTTGCTTCTATTAGTACTACTAGGGTAGTTGCAGATGTCTTTGACCATTGTAATGAGTTTGATTTAAAGGATGGCCTTGTTCATGCCGAGGATCCCATTTTGAACAGTGGTTTTGGGTTTGATGGCCTTGTTCATGCCGAGGAGCTTTCACCGGATGAGAAGAAAGAGCGCAAGATAATGAAGTTGTTGCTTAAGGTGAAGAATGGTACACCACCGCAGCGGAAAATAGCGTTGAGACAGCTTACTGACAAAGCTAGGGAGTTTGGTGCCGGTCCTCTCTTTAATCAGATTTTGCCTTTGCTCATGTCCCCCACACTTGAAGATCAGGAGAGGCATCTTTTGGTGAAGGTAATTGATAGAGTTCTTTATAAAATAAATGAACTTGTCAGGCCATTTGTTCACAAGATTCTCGTGGTCATTGAACCTCTTCTTATAGAGGAAGATTACTATGCCCGTGTCAAGGGAAGAGAGATCATCTCCAACTTGAGCAAAGCGGTAGGGCTTGCAACTATGATTGCCACCATGAGACCTGATATTGATAACATTGATGAATATGTGCGAAACACAACAGTAAGGGCTTTCAGTGTAGTTTCTTCTACTCCTGGAAATTGGAATTCCAGCTCTTTTGCCATTTTTGAAGGCAATGTGTCAGAGTAAGAAATCATGGCAAGCTCGACATACTGGTATAAATATTGCCCAACAGATATCTATTCTCATGGGTTGTGCTGTTCTGCCGCATCTACGGTCCCTTGTTGAAATTATAGAACACGGTCTTAATGATGAAAATCAAAAGGTGAGAACTATTATCGCATTATCACTGGATGCTCTTGCAGAAGCTGCAGCACCTTATGGATTAGAAAGCTTTGATTCTGTTCTTAAACCCCTATGGAAGGGTATCCGTTCACATAGGGGTATAGTTCTTGCAGCTTTTTTGAAGACTATTGGATTTATTATACCTCTTATGGATGCTATGTGTGCTAGTTATTAAACAAAGGAAGTGATGCTTATCTTGATTCGTGAGTTTCAATCCCCGGATGAAGAAATGAAAAAGATTGCTTTGAAAGTTGTTAAGCAGTGTGTCAGTATAGAGGGCGTGGAAGCAGATTACATTAGAGCAGAAATACTTCCTGAATTCTTCCGCAACTTTTGGGTTCGAAGGATGACTCAGGATCGTAGGAATTGCAGATAGTTGGTTGATACAACTGTTGCGATAGCTAACAAAGTGGGAGTTGCAGACATTGTGGGAAGGACTGTCGAAGACCTTAAAGATGAAAGTGAACCATATCGCTGGATGGTAATGGAGAGAATTGGAAAGGTAGTTGCCAACTTGGGAGCTTCAGATATTGATTCATGCCTGGAGGAGTTGCTCATTGATTAAATACTTTATGCATTCCAAGAGCAGACCAGTGATGATGCTAATGTAATGTTGAATGGATTTGGTGCCGTGTTGAATGCTTTGAGTCAGAGAGTCAAGCCATACTTGCCACAAATTTGTGGTACCATTAAGTGGAGACTAAATAATAAGAGTGCAAAGGTTAGACAACAAGATGCAAATCTTATTTCCAGAATCACCGTAGTGATGAAGCAATGCCAAGAAGAACAACTAATGGGTCACTTGGGTGTTGTGCTTTATGAATAATTGGAAGAAGAGTATCCTCAAGTTTTGGGATCCATTCTGGGGGCATTAAAATCTATAGTAACTGTCATTGGTATGACTAATATGAATCCACCGATTAAAGATTTGCTACCTCGTCTGACTCTAATTTTGGAAAACAGACATGAAAAAGTGCAGGAGAATTGTATAGATCTTGTGGGTAGAATTGCTGATTGTGGTGCTGATTTTGTTCCTACCAGAGAATGGATGAGAATCTGCTTTGAGCTTTTAGAGATGTTGAAATCTCATAAGAATGGAATTAGAAGGGCAACTGTGAACACATTTGGATACATTGCAAAGGCAATTGGGCCACAGGATGTGCTTGCTACTTTACTGAACAACTTGAAGGTTCAAGAACGCCAGAACCGTGTCTGTACAACTGTAGCTATTGCTATTGTTGCAGAGACTTGTTCTCCCTTCACTGTGCTTCCAGCTCTTATGAACGAATATCGGGTGCCAGAACTGAATGTACAAAATGGTGTTCATAAGTCCCTCTCATTTCTTTTGTTAGCTATCTTCATTGGAAAGGAGTCATCTCAGGAAATAGGTGGGATGATAGAACAATATGGCAGAGTAATTTGGAACACCATTATGTTGAAAAAAATAGCCTCTGCATAGGAAAGAAGACGTCAAGGTACATTCAATGGGATCTATTTCTTTTTCATTTGGGTGGAACTACAATGTTCAGAGTAGAATTGGAAACCAGATTTGGAATTTTTCACAATGATGTAAAATATCTTGAGATTGGGGCTAAGGAAAATATATTGGCACTCCTTGCCTAAAGGAGGGGTTGTTTGTGTAATCACATCCTGGATCATTGATATGCATAATTTTATGTGCAGTAATGTAATATAAGATGCATTTCCAAAAAAGAAGAAGAAGATGAACATGATTTGTACTTTAGAGAAAAAAAACTATGCAATGCAAGAAACTGGGGAAGACAAAATTGATTCATCATATAGTTATCAATGTATAAATCCAGCCAAAGTAGCACCAAACAGAAACCAAGTATAAAACCACTAATGTAATGAATCAAGCCTTGTATAAAGTAATCTAAGGAGATAGTAATCAATGTTTAAGCCTAAATTAATGTTTAACACAAGCATATAGTAATCAATGCACTAACCTGCATCAGGAGACAATCCAAGAGACCAACACATCTCTGGAGCTTGCTTGTGGCTGGAAACAGGAATCAGTATCTCCAAAAGCTCATTCTTCTCATAGTCTGCCATGATCCTAAACGTTATTAAGAGCTACAGGAAGGCTTCGCAATCCAATGCATATTTCTTATTCAACTGATTTCTCCAAACCTTACTTAGAAATATCCCGGGCCAAATCCTTGACATGCAATGGAACAGTAGCGCTGTCGTCGTTACAAAAAATGGGGTAAAGGGATTCCAAGATCAAAATGCAAGCCCATATGATGCCAGATCTTGAGAATTTATAGCCCTGCAGAAGCTTCAACGCTAGCTTCGCCGCATTGGGGACGTTATTGAGCACCACCGATAAATCATTCTGAATGGTTGTCTCCTCTTTCTTGTTCTGCACGATGTAGTGTAAGAGACCATAGCCGTTGAGTTTATTGGAGATTGTTTTAAGCCAATTGTAGACTTGGACGTTTGATATTTTGTTTTTTTTGTTTTTTCCCTTTCTTCCCAGGGTTGGGGATAGTGAACCTAGAGACCTTACCCCTTGTTTACTACCCACCCATCTACAAAAATAGATTCCCTGTAGCAGCCCGCCCCACCATGAGGTTCTTCCAAAAAGAGAGGTACTGCTATAAGATGACTAACAGATTGGTTCCTTAGATCGAGACCCAGATCCATACGACTCTGTCTATTCTGGTGAGTAAGTGAGTGATCCAGTAGTTTACCCAGCCGCAGTAATACAGGAAGGGTAAGGTTGGTTGACCTGGTCGGTCCTGAGAAGAGGGAATGGTACCTCCAAAGCGCCTCATTCCTCATGAAGTGAAAACATGGAGACATATTGATCATGCATGACAGGTCTGGTTTTTCCTCCTTTATATTTAGGGTTTTGTACCACGATTGCAGGGTTTTGTGGAGATCGTGATAATGCTCCATCAGGTTCTTCTGCATATCTAGGGCTGACTCGCTGTTGTTGCCTTTGAAAAGTTGGGACATAGACTCATGGAAGGATATCATCAAAGACTGAATGCGCTGGAGATATTCGCACATCGGATCTGCTGCCGTCATTGGCACTGCTTTGAAAGCCAAATATCCAAGGGTTTTTAGGACTGAAACAATCATAAGAAGAAGATGAATTTGTTTCTACTATCAATACATCGACCAGACTTTGTTTGTATATGTAGGCCTCAATGCACCCCCTGGTGCCATTCAGTTTCTCAGGTTTATCCCATACTGGGGATTTGGCTGCCCAAAAAGAATGAAACATGGTTTTATGAGGCGGATACGAGGGGACCAGATGGTGTTGTAGTTGGAAAAGAAATGGAAAGACTCTGTTTAGCTGCTAGCTGAGCCCTCATTCAATGCTTGAAAATACAGAAATATTTGGAAGGACTCTATTTAACTGCCAGCTAATCCCTCGTTCGCTAGGAAATCTGGAATTTGTCAAATTAGTTGATAAATTACCCAAAAGATGCATCAAATTTAAAGTTGGTTACTAATGTTGATTTTATTCCTTATAAAACTTGATCTACATACCTCTTTATTGTCTTAGATTTGGATGTTTCTCCACTCTCTTGAATTTGTCAAGACGTGTTAAGAAATAATGCTTGCATTTTATCCTGTTAAGAAATAATGCTTGCATTTTATCCTCTATGACTGCCTTTGATATGTTTATGCTTCGACGGATAGGTGGGAAACTATGGCATTTAAATTATATAAAGCCCAAAATTTTATGAAATGAAATTTCTATCTTGTATTTTTAAATAAAAACCAACATGAGACGTTAAGATAATGGATTGAAAGCAATGGCTTTATGAAATAACATAATTATTTAATTTTTAATAAAAATTATAATTTTAATAAAAAAGATAAAATAATAATTTATATTAAAACCATAATAATTATTAAAAATCATATTACACATAAGATTTGGATTTTGATCAAAAGGTGAAAACATTCACTGATAAAACCTTAAATTGGAGAACTTGGCAAGTTAACATAAGAATTTGGGGCTTTGTCAAAAGGTCAAAAGCCTTTCCATATTTCCATATTTCAGGGATTTTGGATTGGGATTGAAGAGCCTTTTCAAATACTTCATCATTACTTCAATAGTTT
>LPNX010048061.1:339821-361515 GCA_001517045.1 Pseudotsuga menziesii
GATGGAATCAGAGACTCCCTTAAGGCCTTAAGGGGATCTCTAAATCCATCTGCATTGTTAGAATTTAGTAAAATGTACAAATGCATTCTCAAATTAGTAATTTTTTCCAGTGTCGCAGTGACACAACTAAAAATGACCAAATAAATGACCAATTGTTATCTAGTCATTTGAAGTCTACATATCCTGTGATCAAATCTGGTCATTTTTAGTTGGTTTCTATCCTGTGACCAAAAGTGGTAATTTATCTTGGTCGTTTTTAGTCAGCTCACTTAGAATTATCAATTTTGGTCATTTGTTCCTTTTAGGAGACTGTGGTGACCAAAAGTTTTGGTCTCTTGGTCACTAATCTCTCATTTTCCACTCGTGTATGTTCAACATCTGGGTGTAAAACTGGATGCAAAAGTGGATAAAAACATGGATGCAAAAAAGGATGCAAACATGGATGCAACAAAAGTAGGTGCAAAAGTGGGTGCATAATGGGGTGCACCAAAAATGGATGCAAAAGGTGATGCAAAAGTGGATGCAAAAAGTGATCCAAACGTGGAAGCAAAACATGATGAAAAAAGTGGCGCAAAATTGGATACAACCATGGATGTAAAATTGGATGCGAAAGTGGATGCAACAAAAGTAGATGCAAAAGTAGTTGTAACACCCAACGCAAAATCCGATGCAAAAGTGGATGCAAAAATGGATGCATAAAGGGATGCAATAATTGATGTAAAATTGGATACAAAAAAAGATGCAAACTTGGATACAAAGAAAGATGCAAGCTTGGATGCAAAAATTGAAGCAAAAGTGGGTGTAAAAGTAGGTGCAAAAATGGGTGTGAATTGGGACGCGACAAAAGTGGATTCAAAAGTGGATGCAATAGTAGATGCAAAAAAAGACGTAAACATGGATGCAAAATGGGATGCAAAAAGGGATGAAAATGTGGGTGCAAAAGGGGACAAAAAAATGGATGCAAAATTGGCTGAAACAAAACGAGATGCAAAACTAGACTCAAAACATGATGTAAAATTTGATGCAAAACTTGGCACAGGAAGGGATGCAAAAAAAGAAGCAGAAGTGGATGCAAAAGTGGATGTAAAAAAGGATGCAAAAGTGGATGAAAACAAGGGCGTAAAAGTTGAGGCAAACATGGACATAAAAGGGGGCGCAACAAGAGTAGATGTACAAACTAGGCACAAAATTAGGTGCAAAACTAGGCTCAAAACCTGTCGCAAAACCTAATGCAAAACCTGGCGCATAACCAGGTGCAAAACCTAGTGCAAATTACGTCGCAATTTGCGCCATATTTAGAAAAAGGATGGAAAAAACGCCTAAAATAGCACCAACCCGTGAAATTGCACCATTTTGTCCAAAAAATGAAGAAAAATACACTAAAAGATGGTCTAGACGCAAAAATGGATGCAAAAAGAGATGCTAAATCCAGTTTTTGTTGTAGTGTTGGATGAGGTGTCAATTGGCTTGATATCAGCAGGGATCTTGCTGAACATCTTGTTAAATGTTTTGGTGAAGTTAGAAATAGTCTCACCATTCTCCCTCTTCAGATTGATAAACTCAGTGATATAATAAAGGTGGTATCTTATCTCTCCCCAATGCTTCAAAAATATGTCATCTAGGGCTTCAATTCTAGCTATTGATCTAGTAGGAAACTCTTTGAACCATTTCCTAGCCTGGCCATCTAGACTTTGCACAAAAACCCTAGTCCACACATCTTCTTGTTCTATGTTTATGTTCTCAGCATAACTGTAGAATGCCTCAAGGTGTTCTCCAGCTATGAAATCTCCCTCTCCTATAAATTTAGACATGTATTTGAGATAATCTCCAGTAGGCATAGCAGAGAGGGGGTTAGGAAAATTCATAGGGGCATACCTAGCTACAAGGATCCTTTCCATTTTGGTTAGAGGGGCAGCCATGTTGGCTGTGGGTATGGAAAGCGCAGAAGGGGATACTGCTAGTGTGAGTAGTAGCTGAAAGGATATGTGTGATGGATTTATCTCATTGGAGTCGCCAGGGATTGGATCTTCACAAGCAATAGTGCTTGAAGATCCCTCAACCCTAAAATTTTCTAATGTATTTATAAATTCCTAAGAATTATATGTTTTAGCAGAAGAAGATGGAAATGGAGGTCTATTTGATATAATAGCAGAAATATCTCTTGAAATACCTGATGTAGCTCCCTTTGCAGCTCTAGAAGTATACCTTAGTAAAGCCCTAGCTCTTCTGAGGATCTCTTCTAGATCTGAAACAGGTGTTACTGGTGGCCCTTGAGGGTTTTCTCTCGTACTTGGTCTTCTTGAATCCAGTTTATTCCAATGGAGTCGCCAGACAGATGATTACAACCATAATAGCATCCAGACTTTGTCTATCATCAAATTAGGATATATGTCATCTCCCAGGGAATTTGAACTTCAATCTCATCTCCCCAGCAATGGCACCAATTTGTTAGCACTACAGGAAACTCCTCTAGGTTGCAGCTCGAGGATGCCTGGTAACTTAAATGGTTTTAATGGTTTTTATAAATGGATCAAGTAAGATGATCTACAAGACCTAATTCACTCAAGACATGCATATAACTCAATTAAATAGATAAGGCTTCTAACTACCAATGTTCAGAGGTTTGATAATAAGGTGGATAAATGGAGAACTTACTATGCTGGAAGATTCATATATAAAGCAATCACATATGAATGGCTAATCATAACAAGGAAAATTACTTGTAATTCAACTCATCAACATGCAGATAGGATGACAGCTATCAAATATTAGATAAAATGAATAAACCTAAATCAGACATTCAAGCACAAGTACATAACATAAAAGATATGGAAGCTGAACATATAAGAGAAAAATAGCTTATATTAAATGATGAATAACATGAGAAGCTTGATAACAATAACGGTCTAAAGGTTCCTGAAGTCGAACATTTGCTTCAACATAAGTCTTAGGCTTTATATCCTTTACACAAATATTCAGATCTTGAAAAGTTGGATCTGATTTACTAAAAATAGATAAAATAAATGTTTTTTTCAAAATTAGGTCAAAAACCCTAATTTAAGTACTAGTCTATCTAACTATAACACATGATCACTCATTGAACTCTTTGGTAACTGCAGTGATTACTGAAGTAGATTTGTAACTTGTTATTTGATAGATAAGCCACGATTGGTAAAAAATACGTCGGGTTTGTGACCCATTTCTCTTTGATCACACCCTCAAAGCTAGAACAGACCCCCTCAATTGGTGCTTTTCATCAATTTTCAGCTTTATAATTCATCCCTGGGGTAGTTGTATCTGCCAAAATTGGTTTTGTGTTTCAAAATATCTTTATGCACCCTTTTTTGCTTTTGGTGGTTAAGGATGCAGAATCCTGGGTTTGTTAGTTGCCGAAAGCTCTGCTTTCGATGGCTAATGAATAGTTGCTGCGTTCACCTGAGCCACTGAAAGCTCTGTTTTCTACAAAAAATTTATTAGCCTTTTAATTAGTCTTTTACACTTTACTCATGTTCTTTTGTTACTCCTTCAACTTGCATAGGGTTTGACAAAGCAGCAACATCATCAGCTACCTCAGGATCTTAAAAGCTTGTTGCTGCCTCTGCTAGGGTTTCTAGTGCAAAGTGAACTTGAGAGCTAGGGTTTGAGTTGGAATTCTTCATCTGCAACCTCAATAGTCTGATCATCCTGTACAGCCTGGTGTTGTCCTACATAAATATTAGATTTCTCCTTTTCAGTATGGCATACATCCCTCTCATTTCTAGAATAGAATTGTGTAGCTCGGTATTTCTCTTGGTTAATATTGCATTATTTCTTTTTATCTCTCTATCTAAGACCTATAGTTCATGTATTTTCTCCAGTAGTTGGTTGACCCTATGAGACCTAGGTTTTCTTGAGGAAGTCTCTACCAATGGCTCATCTTGCCCTTCCCTTGATGTTGGTGAGGGAAACTCTTCATTTTCTGCTGCAACCTGCTCTGTTAGGTCAACTTCCTGCTCCTTTTCTTCTTCTGAGTCTGAGTAGGGTAAGTTCATAATATTTCCACTTTGTGCTTGGGTATCCCTCTCTTTTTCACCGAACTCTAGATTTCTTTTGGCTTGGTTGTTTTTAGAAGTTGGAGAAGGTTGATCCACTATCACTTGTGAGATGTCCCTCCTCTTCCTCTTTCCACTCCTTGGGATGGTGGATTGCTTTGAAGGGGACTTTCCTTTATCTTCTGGATGTAATCCTATTTTAAACTCATTCCAGAATAAGAAATATCCCCATGTTATGTTTCTCCTTTGCAGCAATTATTGGACAATGAGTTCTGTCAGGCCATGGTGAGATAACCTTCCTGCAATTTTAGTGGGTTGGGCCTTGACCTGGTGTGCCATCTTGGTCAGGTTCTTGTGGAAGTAGAAAGGTAGGTTTAAAGGGCTTCTGCCTATAAAATGGTTCATCAATTTGAAGTGATATATCGTAACCCTATTATACCTGCCTTCATAGGTTATGTAAACCAAGATTGCTTTCAATAATTGCTGCCACCTCTCCTCTAGAAAGGTGGATGGAATGCTTTTCTTCCATACTGCAATTTTAGCGGGCTGGGCCTTGACCTGGTGTGCCATCTTGGTCAGGTTCTGGTGGAAGTAGAAAGGTAGGTTTAAAGGGCTTCTGCCTGTAAAATGGTTCATCAATTTGAAGTGATATATCATAACCCTATTATACCTACCTTCACAGGTTATGTAAACCAAGATTGCTTTCAATAATTGCTGCCACCTCTCCTTTAGCAAGGTGGATGGAATGCTTTTCTTCCATACTACATCTTTGTGTTTAGGTTTTAAGTATGATCTGAATTCCACATTTTTAGTGATGGTGGTCTTAAATGATTACTCCCTAGTTCTTGGGAGTTCTGCTACTTCTGCAATTAGGGTTTCATCAACTTGGAACTCTTATTTTCCTATCAACGCCTTAGAACCATCAAAATAAAGAGAAAATGCTTCTGCAACTTGCTGGTGTGAACCCTAGATTTTCTCACAAAACCTGTAACAACCTGCATCTTTGAAGAATTGGCAGACTTCTGGATGTGACTCAAGATAGCTAATGTCCCCTAGTTCCTGTCTGAGGGTAGGTCCTCCTCCTTTCTTCATCTCTGGGCTATGCTCCTTAGTACCTACAAAAGTTCAAATTTGAACTATGTGAAGGAAATTAGCGCATTGGTTTCAAAGATGGCCTTGAGGGTTTAACCACTCAATTGGTACTTGAGTAAGATGATGGTGGATTTTGGTGATAACCACGAGATAGTCAGCATAGTAATTAGTTTTAACTGTAACTTGTTGCTTCGTGAAGGTTTAACTGCCGTCATGGGACAGGTGGAGGGAAGGCTAGGGTTTTGATCTCTAACAATCCTTTCAGATCAATATCAACGTTTTATCCACCAATTTATGATTTGCTGCAATCCCCTAGTCTTTTCGGTGGTTATGTGCTAGATCATGACGTGCCTCATGCTGACAGTATTTGATTTTGATGGATAGCTAACCATTTTTGCTTTTTTGGCCTTTTCGACGGTTAAGGGAATCTAGGGTTTAATTCGCAAGCCACCGAAAGCTGGGATTTTTGGTGGCTAATGAACTGTTGGTAAGTTCACCTAAGCTACCGAAATCCCCCTTTCCAATATTTTATTAAAAATGTGATCAACAGGCTTTCGGTGGTTAACATGGTCCTACGTTGAAACTGTTAGCTTCCAAAAGCCAGGCTTTTTGGTGGCTAATGAACTGTTGGAAAGTTTTCCTAAGCCATCAAAAGCTAAAACTTTCAAATTTCTTGAAAAATAGAACACTAGATATTCCAACTTTGTCAGTCACCCAAACATCTTTCATAATATGCCCTGAAATCTTCATCACTATGCAAAAAATAAATTGTCTGAGTGGACCTATTGAAAATTAATTTATTTAGGAGATAACATATATGACTAATTATTTCTCAGCATTTAATATTAAAACTATTCCTATATCAGATAACTTTGACGCATATATGTTAGCCAATACTGCATCTAGACTAATCCCACCCGAAGGCTTTTCCCCACAAACCTTCTCTATCAAATTGATGTACAAACCCTCCATACCTGACAATGTCACAAGTTGGAATTTGTTTGATGATGAACATTAAATACTTGAATTCTTGTCAGCCCAAATGACCTTCAAAGGTATGGCTATCGACAAAGTTGATCATGAGAAGTCTCTATCTAATCCTTCCAACATCATCCCTAAGTCTGTCATCAATCTGGAGAAGTTTTACGATTTACAAGATAAATTCAGAAAGACCATCAATTGCAAGACTCAAAGCTCAACCTTGAATCACACCCCTATCAACTTGGGAACAGAACACGAGCCTCGATTCAAAAATCTCATAATACATTGTTCTTGTGACGAAAGAAGAAGTTTTATTAAACTGTGCAGGGAATTTAAGGATGTTTTTTCCTGGACATACGATGAACTTAGGAATTTTGATACTACCGTCATCCATCATAACATCCCCAGGAAACCTGAGGTAAAGCCCTATCAGCAGAAATTAAGGAAAATGCACACCAGTTTGGAGCCTTCTATCAAGAAAGAACTAGACAAACTGCTCTCAGCCAGGATCATATTTCTTGTCAGCCACACATAGTGGAAAGCTAATTTGGTTCCTGTTTGTAAGAAGAATGGGGAAATCAGACTCTGCGTAGACTTCAGGAATCTCAATAGGGCCTCTGAGAAAGACAACTATCATGTTCCTCCAATGGAGCAAATCCTACAGAAAGTAGTTGGATCAAAGATGTTTTCATTGCTAGATGGTTTTTCTGGCTACAACCAAGTCCTGGTTGCACCCAACAATCAATTGAAAACTACTTTCCAGACCCCTTGGGGAAAATTTGCATACAGACGAATACCGTTTGGACTAATAAACTCAGGAGCCACGTTCCAGAGAGCTATGGACATAGATTTCAGGGGCTTGATCCACCATTCTATCATTGTGTACCTAGATGATGTTACCATTTACTCTAAAAAATGATAGGATCATTTGTCTGCTTTAAAATAGGTATTCGAAAGGTGCAAGAAATTCAGCATCTCCCTCAATCCCAAGAAGTCCATATTTGCAGTAACAGAAGGTAAGTTGTTGGGTTTCATAGTTTTGAAGGAAGGTATGATCATCGATCCAGAATGCGTTGAAGCAATCTCCAAGTTCGGCCTCCCTAACTCTCGTAAGGCAATGGAGTCATTTTTGGGTAAGATCAATTTTGCTTGTAGATTTGTTCCAAAGTTTGCTCGAGTTGTGAAACCCCTGCAATTCCTAGTCAAGAAGGATGCACCATTTAAGTGGTCTGATGAACAAAAGAATGCATTTACTGAAATTCAGAGAACCATAGCAGAAGCACCTGCTCTCATGTCCCCAGATTTCAATAAAGAGTCTATATTGTATACATTTGCTACTGAATTTTCTTACGCATTGTCCTCACACAGAAAAATCATGAAGATGCCGAAATCCCCATTTCTTTCATGATTTCGACATTCAAAGGGGATGAACTCAATTACTCCCAAGTTGACAAACAAGCCTACACGGTATATAAATCAATAAAACATTACAGGCCTTATCTGTTGAATTCAAGGACTAAGGTGATTGTCCCTTATGTGTCCATTCACAATTTCCTCGTCCAAAAGGAGTTGGGAGAAAAGAGAGCTCACTGGATGACCACCCTTCAAGAATATGATCTGGAGATTAGGGTAGCGAAGATTGTCAGAGGAAAAATTTTGTGTTAGCTCACTACCCTGTCAAACAACCCTGAAAATCAACAAACTATTTGGGAACAGGAAGAGGCTACTCCTACAGGTTTTGTTAATGCACTTGAAAATGCGACATCTGAATGGTGTGATCACATCAAATTCTTTCTTCATAATGGGTTTGCTCCTAAAACCCTAGATCCCAAAAAACATAGAGCAGTAAGACTGAAATCAACCCCTTATCAACTCATTGATAATGTTCTGTTTATGAAGACTTATGATGGAGTGTTTCTTAGATTCCTGGAAAAGGATCAGACTGATGACTTCTTGTTTCAATTTCATGCAAGGCCTGCAAGTGGACATTTCTCAAGTGATACACCAGCTCATAAAATCATCAGGGTAGGATACTATTGGCCTACTCTACTTAGATATGCCCATTCATTTGTCATAAAATCTGAGCCTTGCCAAAAGTGCATTGGAAAAATCAAGAAATATTCCTTTCCCTTGTAGCCCATAGCAGTCCAATTCCCATTTTAGCAGTGGGGATTGGATTTTATCGGAACCATCAATCCCATATCCTCATTACAACACAAATACATCTTGACAGCCACTGACTATTTTACAAGGTGGGTAGAAGCAGTCCCTTTAAGGTTGTGTAACACGGACCATGTAATTTCCTTCCTTGAAAATCACATAATCACTAGGTTCAGCACCCCTGAGTATCTTGTTTTTTATAATGCCTCATATTTCCAATCCATTGACCTGACTAGATACACCCTTGAAAAGGGGATTAAGCTTAATTTTTCTGCTAATTACTACCCTCGAGGAAATGGGCTTGCAGAATCCTCAAAAAAGAAATTGATAAGTATTCTTAAGAAGACAGTGGCTTCACACCATAAATACTGGAACACCCAAATTTACTATGCTCTTTGGGAAGATCGAATCACCCCAAAGGCAGCCCTTGGTAACTCCCCTTATTGCCTTGTTTATGGCAAGGAAGTTGTCCCGCCATCTAATCTCACCATTCCTTTGTTGCAATTGTCCCAATCCATCCAAGAGAGCGACTCTTCCCCATTACAGTAAAGGATTGATTCTCTGCTCAAGTTATAAGAGGATAGAGACAATGCCAAGAATAAATTCTACCAACATCAACAGTTCGTTAAGAAATGGTTTGATGAGAGGTCTTCATCAGACAAAGACTTCTCAGTAGGAGATTTAGTGTTGAGATGGGACAAACAACACAAGGACGTCAACAAAGATTACACCAAGTTTCAATGACTTTGTCTAGGACCATTCATTGTTTTAGAAAAGATTGGTCCTAGTACGGTTCGACTACAAACACTAGAAGGGGTCGTTGACACCTATCCAGTGAATTTTTTTCTACTCAAGAAGTATTTTGTTTGAAAAAGGTTGGTTCAACCCTGTATATAGGTTTGGTGTGTTATTTTCCTTTTATTTTCTGAATGTTTGCTTGACATTTGTAGCTTTTGGTAACCCCTGCACACTTGGCAATAATGAACAATCAGTTTTCCTCGGTACTCAATACTCTCAACCGAAATAGGCTTATCAGTCTCTATCGTTTCTAACTCATATTAGGATCTGTTATATCAGAATGATAACCATATTTGCATAATTTTGTATTAATGCTCTCTCATCCAAGTTAATATATTCTACATGCTCTACTCTAATGATGATAGTTTTGGAGGAAAGGTCCATGCTGTCTGAGGTCTCATTAGAGCACTGTGGCAAATATTCATAGCCTGGTCAATCTTATTTTTTGGGATTTAACTATGGCCATATCTTTTATCATGTGGATTACGAGATGAGGAGTCTCATCACGAGCCAACTCATTAGGTTCATAGGTGCTCAGTGGAATGACATCTTTTCCATTTTATATGGGGAAATGGCTTCCAGTTCTCTGGAAGATGGGAGATCCTATCATAGGTTGACTCATTCATGATCTGCAAAGCATTAGTGAGTAACGTTTCCTACATATGGACACCAAGCCATGGTAGTGTCTTGTTATTCATGTACAAAATAAAACCCAGCCATCCCCAGACAAGAGATCATTGTGCACCAGGACAAGGGGATCCTATCTAAGACCAACCTCACTATGATAATGGGATTGATTTTGGATTGAAACTATCACTAGGTGGTTCCCAAGCCATGATAGTTGCTTTCGGCCATATAGCTGGAAGACAGGAGGTCTCCTTACTAAGCCGGCTTGTTCAGTTTCCTATTCAGGTTTGTGGATGGAACTGATCACCAAGACATGGGGCAGTGGTCTTATATCAATGCAATCTTGCTTGTCATTTCTTAAAATAAAAAAAACACACAAAACAAAACAAATAGTGGTTTCAGTGGCCTCTATGTAAAAACCCAAAAGTGATCAAAGTCTGACCCCATGTTCACTTTAAACTGCATGCCTATGTCATCCTAAGTTCAAATGATCCCGATCCTCCAATGACATCTGAATCATAGTTACATCTTTTAAAATGACCATGGATGGAATTGCATTAATAATTTTGATTATTCTTGGTTGGTTACATTCATATATTAACATTTCTTGAGAGTTAATCTTTGTCTATTGACAGGTTTGATTGGAAAACGTTATTGTTTTGCAGAGATAACTGTGTTCTTCCAGCAAGTCTCCATTTTTTGTACGTACAATAGATCCCCTGTTATTTTGACACAGGAGCCCAATTACAAATACGAAGGTAACTTGGTAGGATTCTTCGTAACCTTGTAGACTTCTATTACATTTTTATTGACTCATGGGGTTCCCTAAATTAAACAAATTTCAAAGACAAAGTCATGCTTGATTTGTTTGTTTTAAGATGTGGATAGACTATTTGTTTTGAAGTGTTTGGTTGTCTCACAGACCACACCCCACAACCCACAAGTTGCGGAGTGTGGGGTCTTTTAGTCAGATATTTTGATTTTTCGCTTTCCACAACCCACATCCTACAAATGCAGAATGCAGGATGTGGAAGGTTTTTAGATATGCTTTTATCGAGCCATAATTTGCATCCCGCATTTTGCGGAATGCGGGTTGCAGAATTGACATTTATTAATCGTTTGGTTTGCGTGGTCCCGCAGCCCGCATCCCGCCAAATGCAGAATGAGGGGTGCGGAGCTGATTGAATAAAGATTTCTTTGTTTTGTAATTCCGCATCCCACATCCCGCAAAATGCAGAATGCGAGTTACGGAATGACTAATAAAATTTTTGAATTTCATTTTTGGCCCTGCATCCCCCAAAGCTTGATCCTGACCATTATTTTCACCCTAATCCTATGGTCTATATTATTACCCATGAATTATAAATATTGTGGTCTTATTTATGATTTTTCACTATGTTTACCATTGTAATTTGCTCTCTTGCATGAATTTACATCCATATTTTACTAAGCGATTTTGACAGTGTTCACTATGGTTTCAAGTTGGTTATCAAGTCACTTTCTCAGAATTTGAATTGCTTACTGTGATTCCTGTATATTTCAATTTAATTACTGGTACAAACATTCAAACAGGATTTGGCGACATCTAAAACACCCCGAATTACCAAGAGCAAAAACCTCCAGAAAGACATGTTTACCAAATACCCCAATTTTGCTGTCTTCTCTGATACCAGTGGGCGAGTGTCTGAAAATTACCAGTTGGATTGGTCATGAGTGTATTAATCTTTCATAACAATGAAATATTAGACTTCCAGGGTAATCAAAGATGATTACACTAGTATCCTTCAACAATAGTATTGGAACACAATTGGCCAATTTTCGCTCTGAAACCTTTGTGAGAATTTACTCCCTTAAAACTTTTACATGGCTCCTCGATGCAGAATTTGTTAATGTTGCTAAGTCTAGGTTCAATTTTGACCAAATGTTGAAATCCTGGATGGCTGAACCGTGCAAGTTCTCCCAGAGGAAAGATGACCTTTACCCCATTGAATAGTTCAAGGAACCTTATTCCCTGCTTGCAGCAATGTTATGCAAGATTTATGGTCTCTCCAGTTGTTCTTACTTCAAGAAAAAATGGGCCCCCATGCTCACCATCTCTTAACTATCGATAAATCCTTCCCTTGGGATTCGATCCTATCACTTGAACTCAAAAACACCATACAAGATTTCTAGAAGGCTACTTCTAGGAAGAAGCCCAACTTTTATCTTTCTGCCTTCATTGTGGATATCTTTTGTGTTGAATTCTACTTCCCCAATATGGGATGGAGTTGGGTATTACCAGCCCCACCTGTGCATATTTATCATTCTGAGCTATGGGATACAAATTACGTAACCAGGTTGTATGATATATGTGAGAGTTTCCTCGGCCGAGTCTATTTCCTGATTTTTAACAAGGAAGCTCCTGCATTCTCACCTGAAGCTAAAGACCTCATAGCCACTATGGGATATTGGTATGTTGGTGAATCATTCACCTATATTAGGGTTTTTTTTATACCGAACAGGTTGGTCCTTGAGGAGATTTCATTTCAAACAGTCACAGAAGGGATTTACAAAAAATGTGCTGCACCTAAGAGGAAGGTTTGGCCCAAGTTTCCTATAACCCTTGGATCTTTAAGCATACCTACTTCTACTTGGCGATCAGAGCTTAGTGATCACATAGTGTCACTCAAGCTTGGCTTTGCTAGTAAAAGGTAGCATGATCCCAAGGGGATTGTTGATCTTCATCTTAAGCAGAACCATTTTAAAACAGGATATGCTCATGAAGAAACTCCAGATGACTTCATCTACCAGGGAGTTGATACTTTTTCGGAAGTCTTGGAAATGGCTAAAAGCAAGGAAGAAAAAATTCATATATTGCAACACCAAAAGGAAATCAGAGACAGAGTCCGACATTACAGGTCTATGGTGTTAGATATTTAGGAAAAGGTAATAAAAGACAGGGAATAAAGGGAAGCTAAAGCTGCGGCAAAGGAGGCTCTGGAATCCACAAATGTATCCATTAGAACCAGTTCAGACATAGGTAAAGGAAAATCTCCCATGGAAGAAATTTCCCAAACATCTGTGGAACAGTAGGTCAATGCATATTTGCACACTTCAGAATAAATAAAACGAAGACTGAGAAAAATGACTTCAGCACTAGACACTCAGGAAGTTACAACCTCTCAGCCAGTTGAAGCTCCTCAAGTGACCACTGTGGATGAAAAGACTCAATCTGAACAAAATCAGGTTGAGGAGTAGCCTTCCAAAAAGTTGGAAATATCCATCCCCGTTTCTACTATAGACTTGACTGATTCAAAGGAAGAGGATGAGAGGGTTTCTCCTGTGCCTATTACTGTTGAAACTGGGAATGGTAATGATTTACAGAATCTTACTAATTTTCTTAATGATAGCAATGGTAAAGCTTCATCACCTCTTCCACAACCACAGCCTTCTTCTCAGTTTGGCCCATCCTCTTATGCATTACTTCTCTCATCAATTATAGCTTTATCTTCATTATCTGATGGTTCTATTGTGACACCTTTTATGACCCAGCTTTACCAAGATGCTAGTAGTCTTCTAATCTTATTTTATATTCTTGTTGATTGAATGAAAATCACTTGTCTGCTTACACATCTGGTTTACTTGCAGATCAACCCAGTATCATTTCCAGAGTAGTTTAGATCTAGATCAGGTTCCCTTTCCTAGCTAGGTTTAAGTTTTCCTATTCTTTATATCATCTACCTTGTTTCCTAAATTGGGAACATATCCTCTGTGGATCAAATCCCATCATAAGCCAGTGGAGGCTGCAAAAGTATCTGTGAGAGATTACCATCCTAAACAGCTTGAGGATAGAACAATACCTGAGTGGGATTGTTTGAATCATTTTGTTGGTTTTTCTTCGTGTGTTGCAATCCTTAGAAACCCTAATTAGCCACATACATAGTTGGGGCTTCAACACCTCCCAACTCCACTCATCGTAATCCTACAAGGTTTACAACTCAGCAAGTGGAGAAAAAAGGATCAAAAGGACTATATTTCAATTGTGATAAAAAGTATAGTAAGGTCGAGAAGTGTAGTGAGACAAAATTATATTACATAGACTGTGAAGAGGAAGATATAGAATATACTATTCCAACCATATATTGTCATGCATTGGCCAACATTAGCACTCCTAAGAATATTAAGAAAGAAGTATATATAAAAAATAGAAAGGTAACAATGGTGATTTATTTTGGTAGTACCCATAACTGCATTGAGTATAGATTAGCCAAAAATCCCAACTACTTATATATCCCACACCCAAATATCAAGTAATGGTTTCATATGGAGGTACCATAAATTGTTCAAGGAAGTGGCATAGTTTTGAGCTTACTATGGGTGAGTATTCATTATATATCCCAATGATTGCAATCCAAATGGGTGGTATTGATGTTGTATTAGGGGTCCAATCTTTATAATAATTGGGAATAATGGCTCGTAATTTATAGGAACTATTCATGAGATTATCCTCAAAAAAAAAAAAATTGAACTCAAAGGTATGGTAGGGAAACCCTCTAAAATTATAAGCTCTAACATCATGAAGAAATTATTGAAAAACGGATGCCATGAGTAATTGTACAATTGTGCTCACTAGGTGTTCACGCATATTTACCCTCCATTCTAGTGGATCTCGAACAAGTTATTGATAAACATTCCTAGGTATTGGAAGATATACCTAAATTTATTCCACATGTTTGAGATCATGACCATGCTATTTAATTGCAACTATAAAGTATACCGGTCCACCTAACATCATACCTTACAAGTTCCCATATCCACAAAAAAAAATGAGATTGAAAAATCAGTTTAAGAAATGTTAGATGCAGGAATCATTCAACCTATCCAAATTCCTTATTCTTCACCAATGGTGATGGTTCACAAAAAGGAAGGGTAATGGCATATGTGTCTGGATTATAGAGAGCTCAATAAGATGACCATTAATGATAAGTTTCCTATTTTGGTCATTGTTGAATTACTAGATGAATTACAGGGAGAAAATTTTCTTACCAAATTGGATCTTTGATCTCGATATCAATATATCATAATGAGGAAAGAAGACATTCCAAAAATTTCCTTCATAACACATCAATGCCAATTTGAATTTTTGGTGATACCATTTGACCTTACCAATGCACCTTCCACATTTCAAACTCTGGTGAATTATATATTTAAACCATTCCTCATAAAATTTGTGTTATTAATTTTTGAAAGCATACTTATCTATAGAATATCTTGGGAATGGCATGTACAACATGTTGATAGGGTATTAAAACTGTAGGAGGATCACCAACTATATGACAATGCTTCTAAGTGTACCTTTGGGGTTTAGGAAGTGGAATACTTGTTTCATATTGTATCTCATGAAGGTGACAAAGTGGATCCTATCAAAATTAAGGCTAGCATGGAATGGCCAATTCCTAATAAATTTAAGAGTCTTAGAGGATTCTTATACTACCATGATTTCATTAAGAATTATGGTCAAATAGAAGCACGTGTAACAACATTATTAAAAAAAGAGGCATTCTCATGGACTCAAGAAGAAACCAAAGATTTTGAAAAAACTTAAAGTGGCTACATGCACAACTCATGTATTAACCATTCTTTGCTTCACAAAAACCTTTATTGTGGAATGTAATCCCTCTTGGACTGGAATTGGTGCATAATTAATGCAAGAAGAAAGGTGAAAGTTCCAACTTAAAGGAAAAATCATACTCAAACCATTTTATGAAAAGGAAATGTTGGCCATACTACATGTAATTAAGAAATGGCACATTACCTAATAGCAATACACTTCGTGGAAAGAACAAATCATGACATCCTTAAGTACTTCCTAGAAAAACAATTATTAACAAAAGAGAAACAAAAATGGGTTACAAAAATGTTAGGTTATGACTTTTAAATTATCTACAAAAAAGGAAAATAGAATGTGGTATCATATGTTCTTTCAATAAAATAAGATGACATTGAGGGATTACTTTGTTCTATTTACAATATTCAATTTGATTAGGTATAATAAGTAATGACATAATGAAAACAATAATAAAAGGTAGGCAATATTATTCAACAACTACAAGAGGACCCAAATTCACTAGATACATTTGTGTGGAAGAATGATTCATTGTGGTACCAAGATCACCTATATTTATGTAGAAAACTCTACTCAAATAGAACATCCTTTTGGAATTGTGCACTTCACCTATATGAGGGCATTCTAAGTTCTTGAAAACATACAATTGTATCAAGAAGGATCTATTTTGGGAAGGTATTACAAATGATGTCCATAACTTTGTAGAAGAATTTTTGGTTTGTCAACAAAAAAGGCAAGACAATCAAGATACCAGGATGTTTACAACCATTAGCCATACCAAGTAAGTGTTGGGAAGAGGTTTGAATGGAATTTATTACAGGTTTACCAAAGTCAAAAGGAAATAATGTCATCATGGTAGTGGTAGATTGACTCACAAAGTATGCCCATTCCTTCTATATCTATCATCCTTTTAAAGAAAGAACAATAGTTATGACATTAATGGAAACAATTCAAAATCTACATGGAACCCCCAATATTATTGTAAGTGATAGAGATTCAATTTTCACTAGTAATTTTTAGAAGTAATTATTTGTTTGTTTTGGAACTCAGTTGGCTCACAACTCATTTTACTATCCTCAATCCGATGGGAAAACTGATGATCTTGATCTTGTGGGATGAGACCTACGAGGCTTGAATGCTGAAAGAGGAGGAGATTAAAGATGCAAAATTATTAATAATTGATCCATAGATTAACATGGAGGGGTTAGGCTCAAATAGGTCTCTTTGAGCCCAACCTCCCAAACTATAATAAGAAAGACACTCTGAACCAATAATCGAAAAACAACTTAATCGAATAAGGGAAATGTTGAATGCTAAAAATCCTTGAATTCTTTATTGGGAAGGCATAGATCCTTTTTATAACATTATTACAATGTTCCTTGGGACCATACCATGTTCCAAAACCATGGTTTTTCAAATACCATGGATGGGAGAGGTACAATGTGCCTTGAATCCATATAATGGAACAAAACCATGTGTTTTCAAATACCATGGATGGGAGAGGTACAACGTGCCTTGAATCCATACGATGGAACAAAACCATGGGGTTTCAAATACCATGGATAGGAGAGGGTGGTCTATCCATTTAATGTTTTTATGATGAATGAGAGAGGGTGGCCTCTCCATTTGATTCTTTTATGACATATACATCTGAATTTAGACCATATTCCCCCTAAAATTTGGATCATTCTTCCCCCCCTTCGAAAATGATGGTCCCCAACATTTCATGTTAAAAAGATACCCATGATTACAATGTGCCAATTTCCAATGAAGAGAAGAGTTTTGTGAGGTTAACCCATAACCGTGGGTTTTGTTTGGTTGACCCATAACCATGACCATGACCATGGGTTTTGTGTGGTTGACCCCTAACCTTGGGTTCCATGTGGTTGACCCTTAACGGCCATGATTACAATACATAACCATTTGTTTTGTGTGGTTGACCCATAACCATAATTGTGGGTTTTGTGTGGTTGACCCTTAACCATAGGTTTTGTGTGGTTGACCCATAACCACACATATTACATAACCGTGGTTTTTATGTGGTTAACCCATAACCATGGGTTTTGTGTGGTTAACCCATAACCATGGGTTTTTGGTGGATAACCCATAGCCATGATTACAATAGAATTTAATGAAAGTCCAATAATTGAAAAATTCATTATCGTTGGTGCAATTGATGTCTTGCTGCAAATCTATTCATAGCTTCTGATGTAGATGATGAAATTGAATTATGTTGAAGACTCATTTGAGATCTTGAAGAGAAATTTCAATTTGTATAACATATTTTCTCTGTGCTAGAACAAATAATGAGAAAATGTTTGTTGAAGCTCATGGGATGCACTCGCACTATTTTTGCAGACATGTGTTGCTTCAATCGATGATATCTCTCAAACCAGAAAAATCATGAAATACCCATTTTAGATGAAGGAAATACCATTCCAATGAGCTATGGTAGAGCCTTTGAGATGTTATGTGGAGTATGTGGTACTTATTTAAAGTTTTTTATGTGAGGCCACATTGTGTACAAACATGTGTTGCTTCAAACAAGCATATCTAACAAACTAGGAAGCCAAGTGAAAAACTATGAAATACCCATTTTAGATTACAAAAAAAAATCAAATGAGATATGGAATACCCCTTGAAACATATTGTATATATCACATAATATCTCTAATGTTTGCAGAAGTGGGTCATCCTCCATAGATTGACGAGTGTAGGTTTCCAATGGTTTGTATAACAAACTAGACTATTGTAGAGATCATGGAATCTTTGACTGCAACATAGAAACTAGTGTATGGACCAACAAATAGACTCTAAGAGTGCCAAAAGAATGCTGGAAATTCCTGCAGATCTTTGAATCCAAACTATGCTCAAACCTTCATTCCCATGGAATGGTTAGTTTCTCTCATACAACTGATCTCGATATAAGGGGTTGAGACCCGTGAGGATTGAATGCCGAAAGAGGAAAGATTAAAGCTGCAAAATTATTAACAATTGATCCATAGAGTAACATAGAGAAACATAATTAAATATGCCACATGGAGGGGTGAGGCTCAAAGAGGGTTCTTTGAGCCCCACCTCTCAAACTATAATAACAAATACACTCAAAACCAATAACCCAAAAACAACTTAATAGAATAAGAGAAAGGTTGAATGCTTTATTGAGAAGGCATAGATATTTTTATAACATTATTACAATGTGACTTGGGGCCATACCATGGGACAAAACCATGGGTTCTCAAATACCATGGATGGGAGAGGAAGGCCACTCTATTTAATGATTTTATGATGAATGGGAGAGGGTGGCCTCTCCATTTAATTATTTTATAACATATACATCCGAATTTAGACCATATGCCCCCTAAAATTTAGATCAACTGATATTGTGAATAAATGCTTATAAGGGTATCTTCATTGCTTTACATATCATAAACAAACACAATGGGTCAAGTTGTTTCCCTCAACTAGATGGTGGTATAAAACATATTCCCATACTTCATAAAAAATGTCACCATTTATGGCACTTTATGGGTTTTATCCACCTTCTAGCACATCATCCTTGGAAGAGACAACTAGGGATCAAGTAGTGGAGGACTACATAGACAACCAACAAGAATTTATCCAATTATTGATGGATTACTTGGTTATAGAAAAAAATAGGATGAAGCAACAAGCATACCAACATTGTAGTGAAAAGGAATTTGAAGTGGGAGATTGGGTATTTTTGAGGCTATAACCATACAAATAGATGTTCCTAAAGCAACAGAAGAAGTAAAAAAAATTATCACCAAAGTACCATGGTCCCTATAAGGTGTTGAAAAGGATTTGAAGTGTGGATTATAAATTGGAGTTACTATCAATTTCATGTGTACATCTAGTCTTCCATGTTTCTTTCCTAAAAAAGGTAATTGGTGACAAGATCCCAGTCCAAAATTTTTTTACTAGAGATTGATGAATAAGGGAAATTAATATTAGAAATTGAAACAATCATGGAGAAAGGGATCAAGAAGATTCAATATTGAGAAATTACCGAGTACCCCATCAAGTGAAATAACTTTCAAATAGAAGAGGCAACATACAAAGATTAGTTTTTCATGCAGGAACATCCACATTTAATCAAATGTTGAGGATAGCACATGTTTGAATGGGATGGGTATGCTAATCCTTATATGTGACATTATATAATATTAGTATTATATTTATTAGTCATCTAGGACCCTAATTGTAGTTATGTAGGCTCTTGAATAATAAGTGCACCCTTTATCTCCTATATATATATATATATATACCAAGGACATCTAGTTTATAATTATCACATCTCATATTGTCTTGTGTATTTAGTATATTGTATAAGGAGGTTTCCCCATCAAAGAGGTTTGAGATTCATCTTTTTTTCTTCATTATTAAAGCGTGGATTACTCTTTCTTGTCTATTTATTCTCTTTTTGGGGAATTTGTTGCATAATTGAAATGATGGAAAGAAAGAGAAAAAGCCTAAAAATTGAAGGGGGGTGCTTGTGGGGTTCTTTAACAAAACTTTAATCCAAGAATAAGGGCTTTGGACCAATAAAATAATTGACCCCCAAAAAATACAGTCGAAACTACACTTGAGAATTGTGTCAAGTTGTTTTTAGTTAATGGACTCCCATAATACATCAAGAACATTGAGAAATGGGTAATTAAGAAATCAATTCCATGGTTCCTTATCTCCTATTCCTTCTCATGTAAAGTATCCTATGTTGTTGGTCATGTGTTGTACACATGCTCACTAGAGGTAGACTTAGTCTCATCCCAAAGAAAAAGAGGTATGAAGGGTGATTAACTCCTTAGCATGCATGGTGTAGAATCCTAAAAAAGAAAATTCTAGGTGTATTTTTGGTTTATTTTGTGATTTTTTTCATTCCATTGTAAAATAATTCTCATTAATAACTTAGGGGTTTCATCTAATCTACGTTAACGAATTAAGGATTTTAATGCTACATAATACATATTTTATTTTGTGAATGTTGAATTTAATACGATGACTTGGAAATATTGGGTCTTTTACTTATGATGGTTTCCTTGATTAAGGATTTCTAGGGTAAATATTGTGTATATTGTGCTAATGTGCCATTTTTATTCTTATGTTTTATATTTTTTAGTATTGATTTTCTTGTAAACTCTTCAATAACCTATTAACTTGGTGGCCAAATTTCATAGTTAACTATTGCACAAAATTAGTAAAAATATATATACTATCATTTCAAGGGACCATAGTGGCTCCATATGGGAACAACAAACCCCCTTACGAGGTGTTTGGGAACTCCAAGATATCACTTTTTTCAAGTAAAATAACTTTGGGAAAGACTCTTGGGTGCTTCCTTTCATTTGAAATATGGTACCTAGGGTAAACCATAGATATTTTAGGGAATAATCCCAAGTGAACAACTTATGAGTAGATCATATAACTCATAAATAATTGGTTCACTAAGAGAAAATACATCACAATACGGGATTTGAATCGAGCTAGAGAGGGTAACAAATTTTCTTTACAACCACTTGAGGTACACCTAATTGACAAGAAATCCAAAACATTGCATATATAGTTAGTCATCTCAATCAAGTTTTTAAAAGAGGAATCACTTGAAAAACCCACAGGACATATGTGTTAATGTCTCGAATAAAATGAAGACACATTAAAAACCCACATGACATATGTGTTGATGTATGGAATAAAATGAAAACTCATTTTACCTTCATCCCAATAATTAAGAAGGAAGAACAATTGATTGATATACACCAATGGTTGAGCCTTGTGAGTCTTCCCTATAACACATTGAGAATGAAATTAAGACTTTACCTTATGACACATTTATGCTAGATTTGTATAATTTTGAAATGTACTTTATGCTAGAATTCAAATCCATAGTTAGGTAATAGCATTCACTTGTAGTCATACCATCTATGTATGCTTTTTATAATCTTACCAAATAGCATCTAAAATATGAGTTAGTATATGATGCTCTTTTCACCAATTGAGGTTTCTGCCCTTACATTTCAGTAGCATGTATTTGAAGGCTCATAAAGATTCAAATACATCAATTGTCAAATAGAAAGAAAATTGAATAGTTGAAATTCTCTACAATGTCCATAAATGACCTTATTTAGATAAGTACCAAATTACATGACACATATCTCACTAAAATAATACTTCCACATTAACCACCCAAGGATTGCACTAATTGCACATGTACTTATCATGTGTTTGTGAATCAAACAAGGATATTGTTATATGCTTTTAGTAATAATCTTTTCTTTCAAACTTTTGTTTTTGTAGAGTAGAGATACACTCAAATTATTTTCTAAAAAATTTGTTTCCACTTGATGCTCCTTCATCTCTACAATTTTACAAGTATATTATA
>LPNX010048061.1:362073-420178 GCA_001517045.1 Pseudotsuga menziesii
AGAGTTGAAAATTAATCTTCTTTACTATTGGAAAAAAATTATGTGCACTAAAGAAACATAGGATATGTAATACCCCTAGTTTGACTTGGAATGTATTAAATTAAATTATTTAAATGATGTAAATATGCTAGTATGGATTCCTAGTGCGAAGCTCTGCGCCAACGCCCATCTAGTGAATGTCTAGGCATGTATAACATAAAAGTTTCTATATATGGACCATGTGATTTTCTTTTCAATCTAACTTGAAATATATGTAAATATTATGTTGGAAAAATACTAAAATGGTCCAAGATAGTTGTGGAAAGAACACTAGAGGGGTTATGATTCAACTAGAGGAAAGAGGAAAGGGGGCCTATGGATGATCAAATCCTCTATTTCTGAGTGTTAACCTTATAACACATCCATTTGATTCCATGTGCCTTAAATGAGCCAATTACTCAATTTTGGCTATTGAATCCAATCATTGAATGCATGTGTGAGGTTGACGGGGAAAGTATTCTAATTTAGTTATGGAAGCATGGGATGAATATACTTATATCGATATTATAAGAGTCATCTCTTCTAGGATTATAACTTATGTCACTTCTCTCTTCACCATCCTCTCATCTCCTTTGCAGTCTACCAATTATTCTCAAGAATATTTTACAATATCTATAGTTTTTATCATGTTGTTCATTACCATTACCAGACTATGCATTAACCAATTTTTGAATTTGGAAAGATGATGTAGAAATTAGAGAAAAGGGAATGGTTAGAGGTGAGCATAAGGTCTAGAAAATATAGAAATATTTACCCATTCTATAGAAAATATAGAAATATTTACCCATTCTATTTTGTTTCTTTTTCATGCTCAAGAATGCATGAATTAAAGTTACAGGAGGTTATACAATAACATACAGTAGATTATACTCTTTTTGTTCACAACAATAAGCACTATAAGGGTTGGATTTCTTACCGAAAATGTGGAACACTGAAGGGAAGGATCTTCCCTGATTTGTGTAGCGAAGTAGAAAAGAGTGCCATGGATGGGATGGATAAGTGAGATCCTTGTAAATGCTCAGAGGTGGAAATTTTTACTAAGCATGAGACAAAATAGTTTGTATGTTGAGGGAGAGAAGCATGTAGGAATTTCCTTCGTCTTGTAGTCTTCATAGCCCAGCTTGGTGGTGGTATTTGTTTTCGATGCCTATGGTTGAGTGGAAACCCGCTCTTACAGAGCTAGTTTATTAGATATTATTTGTTAAAAGATAAGTATTTTCTATTGTGATGAATATGCCTATTTATGCATGATTTGTATGTGTTTATATTTTTATTTATGTTGTGTTTTACATTTATGCATCTGCATATCCATTCCATATTATGAATACATATTCATAACCACAGGGGTAAAATTTGGAAGCCAATAATTCATAAATCTTCCCCTATGTTGATCGAATTGATGGATGGGGATGTGACAGAGTGGTATTAAATATCTGAGTTGCAACACTAGGGATGTATGAGATAGAATTTATAGTTATAGGTGGAAATCAGATATTGAACAAGAAGTGTTTGACAAAAGCTTCTATAAAAAGAGTGGTTTTTGTTAATAGATGGTGTTTTAATTGATGCCAGGAGTTAAATATGTGGTATTTTAGTAGGAATGGTATATTGGCTAAGAAAATTTGGGAAAATTTTGAAATTGTAAATATATCAGTGAAATTGCAAAATCAAAATTCTATAGAAATATGAGAATTTGAAATTTGGGCAAAATTGTGCCTTGTAGAAAAAAGTGTTACATGGAGGAGCCATGTGGATAGGGGGTATGATGTGGAGAAACCATGTTGGATTATTTCCTAGGTGGAAGAACCAGAATAGGGTTGTTGGAAACAACTTACCCAAGTGATAGACTTTATAGTGCTAACCCATGAGTGTGATACAAAGGAATCTGAAAACCTAAATCGAGAAAGGATCATCTGACATGATGAGCATTGTAATTATTTTGAGATTGACTCATCAAAGATCGTTGTCGAAGGTGAATATGAGAGATATTGATGGAATATTAAGAAGGAGCTCATAAGGAACGAAGTATAAGAAAAGACTCATCATAGGTTAACCATCGAGAAATGAGGAAGAGTATGAATGTGAAGGATCTGGATGGAGTGGGGATTCTCGCTGGATTAGAACCCAAAGGTTCAAGGAAGGCCATATGGAAGTACTCCTAAAAGTGTATGTGGAAATTTTTGATGGATTAGAACTCGATGTATTGGGAATTCCATATAAGAGGAGGACCATTGGGAATTAATCCCAAAAGTGCATGCACAAAATCTAAATTGAAAGTCCTTTAATTAATGAGGTCCGATATGAAAAGTGTGACATGGAGTTTTTGATGAGATTATCAGACATCGGACATCAGAGAGATTGGGATTAAGGAAGATTTTAGGTGCCAAATTTAGCCCATGGGATAATTTTTTATGTTTTTTTTTCAAAAAATGATTTGCTAATTTTTATTTTTTTCGAAACAAATTTTCCCAAATTCCATGGGAGATTTTTTTCTCTAAAAATTGCCAAAATTGGACAACTATATAAAGTCCTTATAATTTTGACATTTTTTTGAAAAAAATTGCCAAAAATATTATAGTTGCAAATTTAAGAATTAGTAATTAGATTCGCCAAGGCTTCGAAACTTTAAGAAATTTATGGATCCTTAAAAATTTCCTTGATTGGGAATGAATGATATGGCATCAATTTGACAAGAAATTTATGATACAATATAAAACATTGGCCATCGTAGACAGTTCATTGGAGATATCGGGAATTAGCAATGTAGAACAAGTCTAATAAAGAGAGTTCAACCCAATAGGATGAGTCTGTTGTGATGACCGTGTTCCGAAAAAACTATAAAAACAATTTGGAGCTCAATTTTTTTCCATAGCAAGAGTAGTTTAGCTCAGAATCTGATGAGTCATACATCATTCCAACCCCATTCAGGAATCCTATATAACTATCAAAGAGGAGAATAGGCCCATTCAACTCTAGTTTTATAGAAATTTTGAAATAATGTTTTTGGAATATTAGTACCCAATGACCTGATAGGGGCCCTCTTGGGGATGAAATTGTTATGCTGTAGTTGTGTACTAGGAACACAAATAAATATGGGAAGAGATGGGAAAATTCAAATACATGTGAAGCCAACATGTAAAAGAAGGCCAAAATCCACTATTCCGGGGAACTTTCAGGAGATTTTGAAAAACTTGGAGGTAAAATTGACCCTAAAAGTCGAGACTAAAAAGCATTATGAACTTGACATGTTACCTACTCAAATAAATGAACAAATTTGGTTTAGGAAGTTTTCTGAGAATTGTTTAGTTTGTGAGATAGCCAATTTCACTAAAAAATCAAAGTATCGAAAAGTAAAAAGTACTCAATTGCAAATATTTATAGAAATTGGCTGGAGTGTCAAATCAAAGATATAAAAGTTGTTTAGTAATTATTTTCATAAGTATTATTAGCACTCAATAGAAAAAAATGGTTCTCCATAGATTTATTTCTACATGTTTCTAAAGTTGGTCTCTAAATCTAAATGGTCCTATAGGAAAAATGCAAAATTGGGAAAATTTGACAATTTTGAAAATATTTAAAATTTCTCCTTGAGGTCAAGATGAAGCATGTACATAATCATGGGAAATATTATACATAGGGGAAAATATTTGCACAGTCATATTCTCAAAGGGAGATTCAAATGTTTCTAATTTAAAGAAGCTAAAAAAATGTACTTATACAGACACTTTTGAAGATACAATATCATATTAAGGATATTTAAGGGTCCATGATTAGTATAGTACAATTTGGAAATCCTTGGTCTTGGTTGGAATAAGAAAACCATCATCATGGATGATGCACATGATCTTTATGTAATTGAAATAGATGCCATGTAAGAAAATATACATGTTGAGAATGTAGAGACATATTCAAATGGTTGAAGAAATCAAGTAACTCCTCTAGATATTGCAAAAACCATGAGAATCCTAAGAGTGTAACTATAAAGTTGCAAAGGAGATTATGAAAGGTTGGTTAGAGCTCAGGAAGAGCATAATCAGTTGAATGCATTCATGCACCAAAGCTTAACAAACATTCAGAGGAATATTGAACATGGGAAACACTAATTAGGAAATGAGGAGAAGAGCAGGAGTAGATCAAGGAGGCATTCTCATAAGAGGTCCCATAGCTCAAGAAGTGTTTCTAGAGATAGGAATTCTACTTTATATTTATCTTTTAGTGAGTCATTTGACTCTAAAGAATCTGCTTAAGGCTTAAGATCTCATTATGATAGATGAAGATGAATATAGGTATTTCCAAAACAACTCCCATGGGGAATTTTGGAAGGAAAAAACTCTTGCTTTTGATGGTTAAGCAAAATTAGGTCAAGTAGTTGAAGCTTTGCTTCTTTGGATGAGGAATTGTTTCCAATTCCATGACTACTCCAAGAACATGAAGACAAGGGTGGGCATATTTAATGTCAACAAAAAATCATCTATATGGTGAAACCACCTTATGAAAGTGAAGAAACTCAATGAACGGAAGATTGTGTGGAAGCAATTCAAGAAGTACTTCAATGAAAACTACCTCTTTGATATGTACTATAATGACAAATAGTTCCATGAATTGAAATTGAAACAAATGACCATAAATGAATATGGCAATAAATTATTGGATCTAATAAGATATGTCAAGGGGAAAATTTAACCTTTTTTAAGTGCATTACCTTAGTCATACAAAGATAGAATTGAGTTTGATAAACCTCAAAATCTAAATAAAACCATAAGGAATGCCAAGTATAGTTATGATCAAAATAAAAATAGGCACTCATAGCTTAAAATAATCAAATGCAACATAGGAAAGCTTCTCTTACAACTACTATACAAGATATTAAGAAAACATCCTACTCCAAATAGGAGAAACAATATGCCACTCATAGCTAAAAATGTATTTTAAGAAAAAGTTGTATTTCTTTACAATATAATAGTACATTTACATTTTGCATTGATATCATTTTGCAATGACAATTTAATAATAATGGCTTCTTACAATTGCAATTCTAGTTTTTCTCTTTCATATCCTTATTACCAAAGGCATTCATAACTTAATTCATAATTTAATCAAATCATTATATGCATAGAGCACTTTCATCTTGTTATGCTATAACGTAGGGTAAGGAATTTTCCACTCCGACTCTCGTTTTAATGATGCCTACAGGTAATTAGATATTATTTTAGTCCACCAAGGATCAAATCCCACCGAGACATGGTCCGCTGTGATAAGGCTTGAAGGGTAGATGCCCCCTGGATAGACTACCGCCCCTGGACGGGATTGGAGTCCGGGACGCCTCGGCCCTTGCTGAGTCACAAGTTTCTAGTATATCTGGCTTGCGGGCTGTTGGATATACCTGGGGTTTATAGTGGCAGCCAGCGGCTTTGAACCTGGGCCTGGCCCAAGTAATCCCTACGTGTTACCGATTTCCCTAACCTAAAAAAAAATTAGATATTATTTTATGTTTTTGACTTGCTTAATTAATTAATAAGATTAATCCGAGTGTAACAAACTTATAAAATATAGATTTATTTTATACTTCTTGTATTTTGTTATGTTTAAATGTATCTTGATTAAGATTTAATTTAATTATAGTTAAAGGGTAGTTAAAAAAAGACAACAAATTGTTTTTTTTTCATGTCAGTTTTTGTTTTTTCTTGTTTATTAAATAGTTTTTGCTTTTAGTAATTATATTAACAGTAATAATCTAGTATGAATAATGAATAATGGATATAAATTTATATTTTTAAGCTTTTTTTTTTAACAGTTAGCTATCTTCCCAAAACTAAGTGGTGGATTGTGCCTATCAACATTCACCAACCACTTTACTTGTAGCTGTAAACAAGCTAATAAAATAAAAATTATTATAAAAATAAATACTTTTATTTTTTTTTAAATATTAATATTAAAAAAAAAAGCATATATACCTAATAGAGATTGTATGCTTAAAATGGATGCAAATGAAACATGTTGTTAGTGTAACTGAACCGGTAATATAATATGGAAAAAAGATCTGTGGACATTTATTGTATGCTGAAAATGGATATACTCTAACTGAACAGCTGAATATAGAATACGAGAAAACGGGATCAAGGGTATCATTCTGGCGATTGTTGTACCATTCTTTCGCGGCATTCCTCATCCTGTCTTGCCGATGTTATAAATTGAGACATTATCGGCGCAAAATAGAAACCCAAGCTGTGCTTTGTCCTGCAAAATTTGAACAGCAGGGAAGGGAACGAAGCCCAGCCATGGGGATGGACAAACGTGCAGCAGAATGGATGGTTTTTATTTTCTTGATTTTAAGCATTGTGCAGCGGCCGGTATTGAAGGTTGAAGCAGGAGTGATGAAAGTATCTCTGCATCCCAATCTGAACTCCAGTGATTGGGGCAAAGTGTTGTTACAGAGCAAGTATCGGGCAAACTTCTTGATATCCAGAATGCACGCGGCAAGGAGTAACAGCAATTCTACGTTCATACACCAATTAAGCGCTGCAAGCACCAGCACCAACGTTCCTGTTGTATCAGGGAACTCAGACGGCACTAGTTACATTGTGAATGTTGGTTTTGGAACGCCTCCAAAGCAAAACATCAAGATGAAATTTGATACAGCTGCGGACGTTTCTTGGTTGCAGTGCAATTACAGCGCCGGGTCGTCTACTCACAAGCGGCTGGATTGCGGATCATGCTATCGTCAGGTGGATGGCGTAGCTTGTAATGGGCAAAAACAGTGCATCCTCGAAGCTCTATACGCAGAAGGAAATAAAATCATGGCGTATATGAGTCAAGATACACTGTGGCTGGGTTCTCAGTCCTTCGAAAACTTTGGATTCGGATGCGGATTCGATTTCAAGGGATTTGAAGGCATTAATCCTTCTATTGGAAGTCTAGGGTTTGGCAGGAATTCTCTTTCACTGCCTTCTCAGTCAAAAAGAAGGATTTTCTCTTACTGCCTTCCGGACTTCGTGATTACCAAACAGGAAGGATGGCTGAGACTGGGCCAGGATGTTTCCATTCCCTCCAACTCCAAGTTCACCGCTATGGTGTCGAATCCCATGGCTACTTCGTGGTATTTTGTTGGACTTAACGGCATCAGCGTGGGGGGCAGCCGTCTCAATATCCCGCCAACCGTTTTCGAGTTTAATTCACGTGGAGGAGGGACGATCTTGGACAGTGCAGTCGTTATCAGCCAACTGGTGCAGCCGGCCTACAATGCTTTAAGAGACGCTTTTCTGAAGCAGATAAAGCTCTCTCCGAGGGACATGCAGCCGGAAATACCATTAGACACCTGCTTCACCTACTCCGGAGACTTTGCAAAGCTTCAAATTCCACCTGTAACTTTCCATTTCAAGGATGGGCTCGATCTCCCTATCAATCAAAACGGAATTTTGACGTCGGTATCTGATGACGCCGTTTGCTTTGCTTTCCGATCCTCGGGAATGAATGATTTGACAATCATAGGAAGTCTGCAACAACAAGGGTACGCTATTTCTTTCGATCAAGACAGCAAGAAAATCGGATTTGCTCCTGTTCGTACCTGCGTTTAATCCATACCTATACATCTTCATCCTCGTCCAATATCCAGAGGCACTTTCTACACCAATGTGTGTGTAGAAGTGTCACAATTCTAAAGTTTATTATGTCAACGTGGCGTTATTAATATATGAATATGAATGGAGCTCCTTCCTCACTATCATTTTTATTAGGTTTTGGAAAAAATTATGCAGTTGAGTACATGTGTCAATTGATTAAAAGCAATGTTCTTACTAATGTATCAGGTGTTCTTAATAATGTATCATGCATTTAGAAATTTCTTAAATTGACGTATATATTATAATATGAATCTTATAAAAGCTTATAGGTATAGTTAGCTACTTAATTATGTGGAAATGATTGATTGTCAAACAAAAACTAAATATTAAACTAACTACCAAATAAATATTAAATTGATTAATATCAACATAAAATAAATACTATTTAATAATAAAAAACCATTATTGCTACCCCTTTCTTTAACCACCACTCAAATAAAGCTTATTTAAATCTTAATAAAGATGCATTTAAGCTTAACAATATACAATTACCATGACATGAATCTTGGTTATACACTTGCACACCCACATAGTTTTTAGTTGTATCACGTTCATAAAGATCAAATGGTTAAGAGATAGCTATGGAATGGAAGACATTTTAGGAAAAAAAATATTCCTTATATTCTTCCTATTATCTTTTCATTAGTGCATTGCTACCACTTAAATCTCAAATAAAAACGTCTATCAACCTAACTTGTTACACTTAAATTAATCTTGTTGATTAACTCAAAGAAACCTATAAAATAAATAATATCTAAATACTTATTAACATAATTATATTTAAAAAAAATTAAATTAAATTATTTTACCAAAACTATATATTTCTATAAAAATAAATATTTTATTTTAAATTTTATAAAACATAGTATTGATAGCCACTTTCAAATAATGAATGGCATATAAATGAACTTAAATAATAATAAAAAATCCTTAATTTAATAAACTTGTTGAATTGACCATCACATGCATCATTTGGAGGGAGAACAAAATCAAGCTTTTAGAATTTATTTATATCAAGACTATAGTTAAAATGATCGAACTACTTGGTGGGGCTGTCATAGCTTTAAGATATGATATCTAAGTAATTGTGTGTATGTTCTTATATAAGTGATTGTGTGTATGTTCTTATATAAGTGATTGCGTATATGTATCTATATATAGATAGAGGGGACCATGTGAGCATGCTATACGGTTATTCGGTTATGTCTAGGTTAAAGGACTTATACATCCACTCCTTGTGTGAAGATATATATATATGTGTGAAGATAGATATATATAAAGTATTAAATAAATGAGAATTTTTTTTTGTTTTAAGCTGTACAGATTTATTATATTACAGAGGCAAAAAAATACATAATTTAATTTGGCTACCTGAGGTTTAAGGAGGTGAAGCCGCTCCAGAGCTTCTCAAAAAATAATAGCCCTCTAACAATATTCCGTTCAAGATGTCCATGGTTGTGAGACATAATTACAGTAATCCATAATAAAAACGACATGCTTGAATATACTTGAGCAAAGACAAAGATTTCCATATCAGACATAAAAACAGACAGTGACATGATATATAGTTAGAGACCGACCAAAAACCACTAAAGTCTTGACCAAAAAACCTGGGTGACACGTCCATTAAACTGGAGGAGTTTCTTCAATGATGGGGCAGGCCCATCTTTCTTCCTGCGACGAAGTATGCGAGTTGGTAGTGGCATTTGGGGCGAGAGAAAGCCAATGCTGCTGCTGCTCAGACTGTTGGGACGACATTTCCTTCATACGTTTGAAGAGAGGCTCAACCGTAGAGGGGATCGGAAATGTCTTGACACGAGGAGCTTCGGTTGAGAAACCGGTTGCACTGCCTCTACCACCGAGACTAGTAAGAGCCCGACCTCCAGATTCACTGCCACTAGCACCACCACCCTGTGCATGGTCCCCAACCTTCATCCCGCTCAGACTATAGATGCCAGTCGTGCCTTTCCAAGCAAAGGAATTGTCCATAGTCATAAGTTGGGATTCAATCTCTGTAATTTTAGATTTCATGGTATGAACAGCAACCCGAGCCTCAGACCAATTACTGAGCATATCCTCTGCCAGGTTGCAGAGCATGTTCTTCATCATCCAATAATGATTAATTTGGCTACCATCCTCACCAGTCGAGAGCTTCTGGTTGAGGACCTGAGTCTCCTAGGCTTCCACTAAAACATGGGCGCGCGGAGAGATGTGAGGTTTGTAATCCGCTAGGGTCTGAGCACTACAGCCCCACTGGGATTTACCTCGCCCAAAGCTAGCACGTCTAGGAGTTCCTCTCTATCGAGACATGGCTTCCAACTTGAGCCTGAAACCAATTTGCAGGGGAACGTTCTTTCCTGCAATGAACCTATAGCGCACTGAAACAGATACACAACGAACCTCCCGACACACAGCAAGCCCAACAGTGCTTCTAGCCAAGCCATAAATCTCGACATAGTTATGAACAAGACGTCTATCATTCGAAGTACCTGCAAGCATTAACATTCGAAGCAGAGCCATGAAAGCATCTAGGAGGACAGACCTTCGCCAGCCTGATTCGCATGAGCCGAAGTGACAGAGGGAGCTTCTCCCACGCGCAAAGAGCCTTGAATGTTCTGGAGAGGTGAGCTATCGCGATGGGTGTCAAGGATGACGACACGTGCTCTTTGTGATAGCCGAAAAGAGGGACAGTTGTCGCTTGAAATATCACCCACATCCAGGAATGAGAAAAAAGTATTAAGTTATATATAGAATTTATTTATTCACAATGAAGATTTTAATATATATATATATATATAAGTATATAAATTAATTTTTAATATTAGATAAATGAGAAAAAAAATCAAATTATATATAGTTAATCATTTTATATAGAGTTAATCATTTTATATACATTATTGGTTGAATATAAATATATTTATTTGATTAAACATGTAAATACTAGTTTTATTTTATATATATTACCATGTTAGTATTTTGTTTTATATTATTTTAGTTTGTATTTATTTTTTTTATTAAAAATGTGTTTTTGATTTTTTGATTTTATTGTTTTGGATATCTCAAACCACTTTTTTATAAAATTAAATAAAATTAAAAATTAAAAATTGATAGATTATTAATTTATATAAATGCAAATGGAAAGGTTATAAGACTTTTTGAACAAGTTAAAATAAAAATCAATTTAACATTAGTACAATATAGTATAACTATGGCTAGATATTTAATGTATAAACTAGGTTTTTAATTTATAAACAAAAGACAAATATCATGAAGACCAAATACTTAGTAGACTAGCTTTAAAAGCCAATCAAAACCACTTTTTTCACAAACAAGATTGGTATAAAGAGGGCATGACATGGTTAAACCATTGGGATATTGATGAAAATATGGCCTTGCAAAAAGTTAAGAACATTAAAATCCTAAGTTTAAAGAGAAAATGTGGTGCCAGAAAGACTTAGAAGTAAAATAAAATTAAGATACTATAAACCCTAATCTAAAATGTCAAAAGTACCTTTCTTTTAGTTCAAAGAATAAATTAATATAGCCATGATAAAAATGAATAACAGGACCTAAAACATTCCGGGAGGAAAGTATATGCCATCTCTATGTAACCATGAACATTGAGGATTACAATTACTTTCTCTTAAAGTGTTATGCTTACACCCACATTAAATCTCAATTTTATAATCTTTGGGCAATACCAACTTTCTTAGTCTTTTAGCACATTAAAATTATGGTGGTTTCACAAAGCTTCTCTCTAATCTTTTTGAGCATACGAATACAATTTTAAATCAAACTAAATCATTCCCTTTTTAGATATGATATACCACAATTAGTCACCACCATCATCATCATCAAATACAATTTTTAAATAACAGATTGGCATCACATCCTTGATTTATTAAGTAATATTTTTTTTAGTATTTTAAAATAGTATTTAGAATACAAATTTTCCAAAATTGTTGTTGTTTATTAGTTAGGCATAAAAGTTGTATAAAATTTTATTATGTTTCATAAAATGGAAAATTATTTTCAAAATAATTTATGAAAAAAGTATTTTAATCTACTTAGTTGGAGAAATTGGTAATGAATAATTGAAATAAAAAATCATAAATTTAAATTTCAAAAAACACTTTATAAAAACTATTTACTAATATTTAAAATACAAATTTTATAAAAAATATTTTAATATTACAAAATTTAAAAAAAAAAAAAATTTTAAAATTTGTTTTATATAACGTTTTATAAAACTTCTTCAAAGCAATTTATAAAAATATTTTCTAATATTAGGTAAAATTTTATAAGAAATATGATTACACATTTTATAAAAAATATTTTAATATTACAAATTTTATAAAAAAATATTTTTTAATATTAAGAGGACAATTTATTACTATAAATATAAGGTTTTATAAAACATCTTCGAAGCAATTTGTAAAAATATTTTCTAACATGTATTTATAATATTAGCTAAGATTTTATAAATATTTTCTAACATTTATTTATAATATTAGCTAAATTTTTATAGGAAATATGATGTTAACATTTATTTATAATATTTCCGAAGATTTCATAGGAAATATGATGTTGGTGTAAAGTTTGTAATAGCTAAAATTTTATAGGAAATTTGATGTTAACATTTATTTATAATATTGGCCAAGTTTTTAGTTTTTTTTTAATAAGGAAATATGATGTTGGTGTAAAGTTTGTACTTTTTTATTTTATATAGAAAAAAATTATAGAATAAATTTAGAAAAAAATTAAATTATAAACAAACATATTATAAAATTAATTTAAAAAAATAATATATACATATATGTTCTATTGGTTTCTTTGAGTGATCTTTTATTGGTTTGAATGTAGTATATAATGCAAAAACATATTGTTGGAGTTTATATGTTTCTTAAACTAATATTAATATGGATTTTATATGTTTCTTCAAGTAATATATATAAATATATAAATAAGAGAGGGAAAAAATATATTTATATTATAAAAGTAATTATATATATAAAGAAAAAGTTAGTATTTTATCAAATCATTGGTGTTACACAATGTTTTTTATTCCTTGGATTGAGAGCTTCATTATTTCTATTTTTAAAAATGGCTATAAAAATAGCTCAAGTTTAATTATAAGACCATTATGATTAGCTCTCTTTAGCTAAACTTTATGGTATTAATTTAGAAAAGAAAATCAGAATATGGCTAGAAAGTAAAAGTAAGCAAGATAAAAGTCAGAGAGGCTTTAGAAGATAGATCACACAACCACATACCACCTCGTTACGCTTACGATCATCACAAAGGAATGTCGTCATAGTAAATTCAATCCATTAGGCTGCTTTGTGGACTTCAATAAAGCTTTTGATACACTTCTTAGAAATAACATGTGGAATAGATTAGAAGAGCTTAAGGTTCCTTTCATGCTGAAAGCTTATGTGATAAGGTTGTATGAGACTATCATTGTCAAAATTTATAGCATTGAGGGGTGGTTGAAATATATTAATTGTGATATTGGAGTGAAGCAAGGTTTCCCTCTCTCCCCTATCCTTTTTGGCATATACATCGATAAGCTCAAATGTTGTTTAGAAGAAATGGGTTGCGTTTGCACGACCCTAGCTGGTATAGTTATGATCATTATTCTATAGGTTGACCTTATATTGTTCTTATTGCAAGTTGTCCCTTCGATCTTGATAAACAATTAAGAACTCTCAAGGATTTCTTCTCAAATATGGGTGCGAGTGTTAACACCGACAAATAAAAAGTTATGATTATCAAGTCCAAGAAGGTCACCTATACTAATTTGTTTATGATAATAACAACTTGGAGGAAGTGGTTTCTTACAAATATCTCAGAGATATCCATCACAAGCTAAAGCGGTACTATAGCAATGTGAAAAGGATTAACAGAGGGTGGAAATATTATTTTGGTCTTGAAAACAATTTTAAAACAACAAACCTTGTGATGTGAGATAAAAAGAAGTTCCTTTTTGAAACTCTTGCCACTCCCATTATCTTGTATAGTTATGAAGTTTTGGGTTGCAGCATCTCTAGAGAACCCTTGAGAAAGATTGAATAAATCTAGAAGCATTTTATAACTTGCGGCCTTAAAATTAAAAGCAATATGCCCTAACCTAGTCTCCTAATAGAATTGAGCCTTTCACCTATCAAGAGAATCGATATGACTAGGACCGTAATGTATAAGGACATGATAGATAACATGGGAAACCATAAAATTCCTAAAATTGCTTTCAAAGCGAGTCAGGGCCACCTACAGTTGAAGAAAGGTTGGTATAAAGACGATGTTAAACTGTTGGGTGGTTAATGAAAATGTCACCCTGCAAAATATCAATAACATTAAACATATTATTACATCTAGTTTAAAGAGAAAATTGAGAATGAGAAATAATTACAGGCTAAAAGAAAATTGAGGTACTATAAGGAGGTCATTAACCCTAATCTAGAAGCTTAAACATACGTATTTTTCTTAACTAGTTCAAAGAAGAAAATTAATATAGCCAAGGTAAGAACAAACTCCCATGAGCTTCATAGTGAAACAAGGCATTGGGCAATTTATGAAACACCATGGTTGGAAAGGATTTTCCATCTCTGTGAGACTATGAGTGCTTTCTATTAGAGTGCCCAACTTATTCCCACATTAGATCGTAGCTTCATAATATTTGTTGCAACACATACCTCTCTAACCTTCTAACTTGTCAAAACTATGGTGACCTAGGAGCGCTTCTTTCTAATATTTTTTATCATAGAAATAAAATTGTATACCAAATCAAATCATTCTTTTATTTCATCTTAAGGTGAGATAGATAGAATTTGGTGCCATCATCATCATCATCATCATCATCATCATCTATGTTTTTTAATAACAAATAGAAGCATTAAAATAAAATAAAATAAAGTCACAAATGTTTAGATGATCAGATTGTTGGAGTTAATTCTTATTTTATAATATTTGGTTTGGGGTTTGTTGGAGATTATTAAGTTTAGAATTAGTTGGATCTCACAAAAGCTAAGAGATCTCTATATATTTGTATCAATTTGAATGTAATAGAAGTGTGATGAAGATTTGTGTGTGTGAATCATGTCTTATATATCATTTTCTTATTTGGTATCAGAGTAGGTCTTGGACTAACTCCCTCACGGGAGGGACAAGGAGAATAATAGATACATGATAATTAAGTTAATTTATATTAGCTTAGCATAGGCGAGTGTTAAATTTATTAGTTTCTTTGTTTTTTGTGTTTTGTTTGGAACCACTGCAAAGGAGAATTTTTGTTTACTAGGAGGAAATTGATTCCTATAAGAAGAACTCTCCCACGTAAGAGAGAAGATTGAAGAGAATACAATGTGATTTATGGGACATTTTTTCTTACTGGTACGTGAAGTTGAAGAACCACTGCTTAAGCCTTTGAAGTTGTGCAAAACATTGTTAGGCACAATGAGCTTCATAGACTTGTGTAAGCCATCAGTTTATCATGATGTTGTGGATCCATTTCTCATGGATTGAGAAGAATCTGTGTGATTTATGTATCACTTGTGAAGGAAGAGGAGAATATCATGCATGTGGAGGTTCATTGCTAAGGGATAGTTTTCCTATTTGTGTGTTGTTAATCATATCTATGGAAGGAAGCCACTCAATATGTGTATTTGAGAGCTGTATATCATTGTTCGAGGAGGGAGACATAAGGTAGAGATTCACAGTCACTTCATCTTGAAGAATCCACCTGGTATTTGTAACAACAGGGTGTGAGTTTCCATACTCATCTAAAAAATAGAAAGGGGTAATCATCACTTATTTAGTCGTTGTGGACAAAAATAATTATTAGCACCACACTCAGATCTCGTGGTAGATACTATGGTGATATATTCATTGGTTGCTACATAGATCTGTCCATATACAGGGATAGTTTCGTTATCTCTAGGAAAAAAAAACATTTTTTGTCGAATGTTTAAGCAACCCATCATGGGTTGAAGAGAGGTTGTCGTTTGAGTCAAGGGTTGATGCACAATGATGAGCTCCTTTGAGGACACTTTAGTTTCCACATAAATTTGAAAAAATAGGGAACTTATGACTTCAAGAGGAAATTAGAGGCACTTTCATAACGAATTATAAGAATATGTAAAAATACAAAATTTAGGAAATCGAATATTATTTCAAAATATATAAATTTTATTTTTTGAAATATTGTGTAGCAATTTCGAAAATCTATTTTTCTGAAACTAGTTTCTTAAATTTTCATAACAATATGACATATATATATATATATATATATGTGTGTGTGTAGCACAATGTGAACTAAATGATAGTATTTTTTTCATATGACTAGGTACATCGGTAGAGGACATCTTGTTCTAGTGCAACAGTATTTTTCCAAAATTATTCATGGTATTTTCATTTTTTTATGATTTCCTGAAGTCAGGAAACCTTGAAAAAAACTTTTGTGCGCGTGCAACACTTTAGGGGAATAACGTAATGAAAATTTGATTTTTTATATGTGTATAGATCTCTCTCTCTTCTAGTGCCCCATAATTTTTTTTTGAGAAATGGTGACTGTAGTCAAAAGTTAGGCAGAAACAACAAAGCGTTGTATTTTGGAATCATGATGTATGCCACTTCAAAATTTAATGAAAAATAGAAAATTAAACATTTATATGAAAAATATATATATTTAGAATATGTAGAATCTCCTCTACAAATTTATATGCTTTTATAAAAAGTTATTGTGTTTTGCTTAGGCAAAAATGTCGATGAAATCAAGCTATTGGAGAGGGTTTTGGAGAAAATTTAATAGGTCTATTTTTGTTTTCCCATCCAATAGGTTCGTCAATATGAACCGAAGTCTGAACCAGTCACTCCCACAAAAATTTAAAATTAAAATAACATATATGTGTTACAAAACACATATTTGATCTAACGTGTATACCTTTAATGAAGCAAATACGTTATATCGTATATGTATTTTGTAAACAAACAAAATACATATGTGATTTGTAGGCATAAAGAACACATCTGCTGTTGATGTATATGTAACCTAGGAATGTATTTCACTTGTATTTCTTACATATTGTAACTCGTTGTTTATTTCGGGATGCACTTGAGTTATGTCATGCTCCGATGTTCGTATCGGGAAAGTCTATAATGTATACAACTCATGTCAAATCATTGTGGGTAACCCTCCTATTGTCTAAGGGTTAAAGTCCTTGCAGTTCCGGGGCACTAGGGTTATTAGACTCTTCTAGTGAGGTCGGCCCTAGTAGGGTTTTAGTCATGTCAGGATTAGTATAAATAGAGAGCTGGACTCTCTATTTATCACACAACTCATACACACTCAAGTGTAGCGCATAGTTGAGGAAGGATAAGACACTGGAGCTAGATAGAAAGAAGGTTACTGCTATTGGGAGATCACTTACTATTTTAGGTTCTACTTTTGGTGCTGATTCTATCTCTGAGGAATTTGCGGGGTTTTCACCATTTATGGTTTCCTCAAGGATAAATATTGTGTTCATTGTCTCTTGTGCTTGATTGATGTGCTTGTTATTCTCTCAGTTAAAGATCCTAATATAATGCTAGCTTAATAATGAAATTCTAACATGGAATCAGAGCTAACCTGAGAAGAAGACACTGTGCAGCTACGGGAACTAGGGATTCCTATTTTGTGGACCTTATTCTACATATTTTCAGCAAAAGTAAGGTGGAATAACTCTCCTCCTTAGGGCGCATCTTTCTGTCGAAGTAGAATCCAATTCTGAGGTTTTTTAGTTTTGGACCCCACACTACTGCCGAAAATTAGGGCTTTTCACAGAAGAGGAATTTTTCAGTGAGCCTAGGCCTGGATTGATCTCCTCCCCAAAATCAAAGTTAGGGATCAAATTCAAAGCATTTGGTTGGACAGAACTCTGGAAAAGCAAAACCCTAATTTGCTACTGAACCAGCACTACAGGATTTCAGCTCCAAATCTAGATCCAACATCTTGACCTAGTAAGATATAAATATTTTGTATTTCCATTTGAGGTTCTCAGTTTAAGATGTCTCATCATACCAAGCTTGATGAAAATCTTGAGGGAGATGGTAAATTCTGAGCCTGGAAGTATAGGATCCCCCTAGTCCTGGAAGAAAATGAGTTGGACTCCTATATCAATGAGGAGGTTCCAGTTCCAGAAGGAGATGAGGCTAAGGCATTGCATAAGAAGAATTTGGTTATGGAAAAGAGAATCATTGCTGATTCTATCAAGGATCACCTCATACCATAGGTGTCCTCCCTCAAGACACCTTAAGCTATGTTTGATGCCCTAACCAAATTGTTTGAAGGGAAGAACATAAACAGGAAGATGACTCTGAGAAACCAATTGAATAATGTGAAGATCCAGAATGCTGAGACTATTCAGTCTTACTTTACAAGGGTTTCTCAGATCAAGGAGTAGCTGGAAGCAGTAAATGAAGAAGTAGAAAATGCAGAGATTGTGATGACCACCTTGAATGGTCTCCCTAGATCATGAGACTCTCTCATTCAAAGGATCTATGCCAGAAAGAAGTTAGTCAATTTCAACAAACTGTGGGAAGAATTCTCTCAAGAAGAAGCTCGAATAGCAGCTCAAGAAGAGAAGATGGGAAGTGAAGATCAAGCTCTCACAGTTCACTCCAAGAAAACTAGAAGGAGCCATCATCACTCCAAAGGTAATATCTCACACTCTAGAAAAGCTATGAATACTATTAGATGTTACACATGTGATGAGAAAGGCCACATATCCAAATTATTCCCTAGAAGAAGAAACCTAAAGAAGAAGGGAAACAATAGAAGACATCATGCCCATGCTGCAGAGGATGATGAACCTTCTACAAAGAGAATCAGACAAGAAAGTTATGATTCTTCAAGTGAGGAAGAATATGTACTGATCTTCGGTCTCACAGGAACTGTTTCACATGGAAGCAATGATTGGCTCATATATAGTGGTGCTTCCAAGCACATGACGAGATTCAAAGAATCATTTGTGAAGCTATCTGAACATGAGTCACCTCACAAGGTGAAACTTGGGGATGACTACCAGTATCCAATAAAAGGTAGTGGTGAATCCTCCTATAAACTAGATTCTGGAAAGTCTTTAAAGATGAAGAATGTATTATTTGTTCTAGGACTAAAGAAGAACCTTTTCTCCATATCTGCATTGGATGCAAAAGGAATGAGGGTTTATTTTGTACATGGCCAAGTTCTTATGTGGCCAAAGGGAAATACTTTTGACGATGCAATAGTGATTGGAGAACAAGAAGGAGGTCTATACAAGTTGAAGGGACAACCAGATCAAGATTTGGTTCATGACACAGTAGAACCAAATGAACTTTGGCATAGAAGGCTTGCACGTGTGCATTACAGAGCACTACCACTTGCAATCAAAGCTGTTGAAGGTCTTCCAGAAATACAAGAAAAACATGAAGGGGTCTGTAAAGGATGTGTGAAAGGAAAGAACACAAAGAAGACATTTCCAATTAGTGAGAGAAAAGCAAAAGGAATCTTGGAAATCATCCACTATGATGTATGCGGACCAATGTCATCAAGCTCACTAAGCGGGTATGTGTACTATGTTTCTTTTATTGATGACTTTCCTAGGAAGACATGGATTTACTTCATGAAGAATAAATATGAAGTGTTCAACAAGTTCAAGGAATTCAAAGCCTTGATCGAGAACCACACTGAAAATAATATCAAGACTTTTCGATCAAACAATGGTGGAGAATTCACTTCAAATGAGTTCAAATAACTATGTAAAGACTCAGGGATTAAGAGGGATTTGTCCACCCCTTATAATCCACAACAAAATGAAATTGTAGAAAGGAATAATAGAACCATCATGGAAGATGCAAGAGCTATGCTTCATGATCAAGATCTTCCTATGCATCTTTGGGCAGAAGCAACCAGAACAATAGTGTATGTACATAACTGTACTACACACAGAGTACTCAAGAACTAGACTCCTAAAGAAGTCTTCTCTAGCAAGAAACCAGAAGTCAACCATCTCAGAATATTTGATTTTCCTGTGTACATACACATTCCAAAAGAGAAGAGAACAAAATTAGATCCTTCAGGAAAAAGGGTATATTTGTGGGATACTCTGAAAGCTCGAAGGATTACAGAATATACTTCCTAGGGTTCAAGAAGATTGACATCAGCAGGGATGTAACATTTGATGAAGATTCATCCTACATCAAATCCAAAAAGAAACCTACTGAAGAACCTGAAGAAGCGGAAGCTCCCATAATTCATGATACAATCATGAATAGGGAAACTCAAGAAGAAGACCAAGAATTTGAAGAACCACAAAGACTGCTAGATCCACCACAGGAGAAGAATCCTCACAAGAGGAAACCTGCTTGGGTATGAGAGATTATCCAAGGTGTGAAAAGATATGGGGTTCCAGAAGAGAATCTTAGAGAAAGAAAGAGGACCAGATCCTGTTCTAGTTATGTAGCTTTACTATGTGATTTTATTGATAAAGAACCTTCCAAATATAAAGAAGTGGCAGAATGGAAAGAATGGAAGGATGCGATGATCAAAGAGTATCAATCGATCATGAAGAATGATGTTTGGGATGCCGTCCCAAGACCAGAAGGGAAGTCAGTTGTAACTTCCAAATGGATCTACAAGATCAAGCATGCTGTAGACGGTAACATAGAGAAATATAAAGCAAGATTTGTTGCTCATGGTTTCTCACAGAAAGAAGGAATAGACTATGAAGAAAACTTTGCACATGTAGCCCGATCCACTTCCATCAGATCAGTACTTGATCTAGACGTAGTGATGAAATGGAAGATACACCAAATGGATGTCAAGATTGATTTCTTGAATGGTGTAGTAGAAGAGGAAGTGTATGTGGAGCCGCCACTCGGTTTTGAGACTCATGACAAGGAGTGTCATGTGTGTAGATTGAAGAAAACCCTGTACGGTTTGAAACAGGCACCCAAGACATGGTACGGCAGAATTGACAGCTTTCTATCCAGTTTGGCCTTTACCAAGAGTAAAGCAAATTCCAACCTTTACTACAAGGTTGAAGATGGCAACCTAGTGATGCTTCTACTATATGTAGATGATCTGTTTGTGATAGGTATGGATGGGTTGATTGCTGATACAAAGAGAAATATTGTTGCCGAGTTTGAAATGAAGGACTTGGGTATGATGCATTATTTTCTAGGTATGGAGGTGTGGCAAACTACGGATGGAATCTTCTTTGGACAAGGGAAGTATGCAGTAGAGATCCTGAAGAGATTTGGGATGATGGATTGCAAGGAATTAACCACACCTATGGCATCAAACCTGAAGCTATTGAGTGATGATTCATTAGAGACAATTGATGCCACGATGTATCGTTAGATGATTGGGTCCTTGATGTACCTGACGAACATGAGACCAGATATTTTCTTTGTTGTGAACACCTTGAGCCAATACTTGATAGATCCTAGACATGTTCACTTGACTGCTGCAAAGCATATTCCAAGCTACCTGAAAGGTACAGTTGATTATGGGCTCAAGTATAAGACTGATCAAAGGATTAACTTGGAGGGTTATGTTGATTCAGATTGGGCAGGTAGTTCCATCAATAGGAAGAGCACTTCAAGGTGTTGCTTTAGTATGGGATCATGAGTGATCTCATGGTTTAGCAGGAAGCAATCCTGTGTGGCACTGAGTACAGCTGAAGTAGAGTATGTTGCAACCTATTCAACTAGTTGTGAGGCAGTATGGCTGAGGAAGCTACTGTCTAATTTATTTGATCTCCAGTTAGATGCTACTTGTATATACTGTGACAACCAGAGTTGTGTAAAGTTGTCAGAGAATCCAGTATTCCATGACAAGTCGAAGCATATCAAGATCAAGTATCACTATATCAGGGATATGGTGCAGATAGGAGTAGTGAAACTCCAGTATGTTGTGACAGAAAAACAGATAGCTGATATGTTGACTAAGCCATTGGCTAGGGTGAAGTTTGAGTACTTCAGGGAGAATCTTAGTGTTCTCCAAATTGAGATTCCCCCCAAGAGGAAGTGATGTGTCCGTGCTGAACCATTCTGACATGGAGAGGTTTTGTATGCAAACATAAATAGAAATTTGTAAGCAAATGTAGTGATTAACCCTAAATTGTTGGCCTAACTAAATTTCTACCTCTCAGTGGTATTCTTCTGCAACCAAGAGAAGGTGCTCGGCTCTCAACACAATGGGACTAAGCCCATTCGTAGATCCTCAGGTCACCTCCCAAGTACTAGGTTGGTCAAGCAGGGAGGATGCTTAGCGCCATGACAAATACCTCCTTCTCTACCCCCTGTACCTTCCAGGTCACCTGGTTTTAGTGGTTTGGGAAAAATTCCATGGAGTGCCTAGATCTATATGAGTTGTCCCTTCGTCATATCCCAGAATACACAGGAGGGTGATGAGTGGGTAGAGGAGGAAGGGGGTAGCAAGATGGTTAATTTATTTTTATTTTTAGTTAGACTAGTTGATTTTATTAAGCCTTAGTGGTTGATTTAGCATACACATTGTTCATTGATTGATTTACAAAAAATAAAAATTAGAATTAAAAGAGACCTGTAATGGTGGACATAAGCGATTGGGACACACTAACAATCCTATAAAACTGAAAATTACTGCTAATTAAACTAAAAAACAAATTTTGTGTGACAGGTCGCGCATTTTTTACCAACTCCCGTGAGGGGGCAGCGATATTTTTCCAGAAATGAGTGAAGGGGTCACACAAAATGCAAAAACAGCCGCAACTTGAGCTCCTGGTATGAAGTCACACCTGTCTGAGGATTAAGTGTGCCCTGGGAATGCCTCTCTGGGGATTAAGTGCGCCTTGTCTCACCTTTTCCCTGGATAAGAGCGATCTGCTATGGAAAGGGGTGTTTTTGGTGATGCAGGGTCAGATCTGGCTGACAGTAACTGGTACTGGGTCAGTCTGACTCGTCTCGGCCTAGCAAAGGATTCGGCACTAACAAAAAACAAGAAATACAGCAGATTTAAATAGATCTACTAGAAAAATTTTGAAAACTAGGGTAAAAACTGAAAAACTTGAAAATTTGAAATTTTTTGCCCGGGGATTCTGTGGGATCGACCTAGGGGAGTCGCCAAAGTTGTAGTGAGAATTTATCCTCACTACAAGGGTTGGAATGGATCCCTTCTGCCTATAGGGCACAAGGGTAGGTTCCTACCCTTTGAAAGCAGTAAAAAACGGAATGTAGAAATGACATAAACAGAGCTACAAATTGAAACTAAGCTAATCTAAGCAATAATAAGTAAATGGCAGCTATTGTAAACTGCATCTAAGAGCAAATGACAGAAAATAAGAGGATATGAATAACTATTGAACCCCTCTACACACAGTAGGTTAGGGTTCTGCCTCCAAAACCTGCAAAATAAACCTAAGCTACAATGGAGAAAACCTACAAACAATTGTTAATGAAAAACCTGCAAATGGAAATACCAGTTAGGAAACAAAACAAGCAAATAAACATGCATAAAAAGAAGTTATACCTCACTTAGGTGGAAATGGGCCACCATGCCCTAGCTCATGGTAGCACCTCTCTCTTGGTTGGGAAGCAATGGCTTAGAGAAATGGAAATGGAGGAGGGAGAAAGTGGGTGGTTTGAGAGCAAGAGGTCTCAAAGCATCCATGGGCAGCATAACAATATGAAAATGAGGAGTGTCTTGATAGTGACTCCCCACCCAGCTCCTTATATAGCTTTTCCAAGGGGTTTTAGGGTTTTAAGCCCTTGGTTAAGGCTTTAGCCCCTCCTGCCCTAACTTTAGCCCCTTTCAGTGTTTTAGCCCCTTTTTGAGGGCTTTAGCTCCTGGGGGTCTATTTTGGGCTCTATTTTGGGGTTTTTAGCCCTTTTCTTCATCCTTGGGCTCTTTTGGAGGTGTGGGGGTCAAATGGAAGGTCTTATGGAGTGAAATGAGTGTTATGAGATGGTGTCCTTGGGTGGTGTAGGGAATTTGAGAGCTATGTGGGGGATTTTTGGGTTAAAAATTTCCTACACCCCCATGGAAAGTACTCTCTCAAGAGAAGACAATTTCAGCCATGTATACACTAATGATGACTACGATGAGCAGTTTGAAGAAGAAATCCTCTATGTTTGTGGAGGCCTACCAAGACATGAAGATGATGAAGTATATTGGCCATCATATAGAGAATATATAAGATCTGATTCTCCCATTGTTAATAAATACTTGACAAATATGATAGAATCCGCGTACAAACATGCCTTGTTGTTACAAGAAGTATCTAACTTTGGGAAGGACTATTGGTGCAGTCATGACCTTCAAGGAGTATGTTTATATGAAGTATGTATTTTGGACTCAGAATTTTGATGAGAATTCTTTCAAGAGAAAAAATGCATCCATAGAGGAAACAAGTTGTTCGACCTCTCTGAGGAAAGATGAAGAAGAAGGAACCAAATGTGAATATTCATCAAAGCCATCTTCACGTTCAAGATTTAGTTGTTTGTTTACTTTTTCTTCAAGCAGAGCTTCTAAAGGTTGTGACCTAAGTATCAGTCAAGATGAAGAAGTCTCAAGTTGCTTGAAGAAGAATAGAAATGAAGTGGAGATAGAGATACATGAGGTGAAGTGTAAGTCACCACAAGGTGGTTGCATAAGAGAATAAAGAGAAGATGAATGTACTTCAAGATTCTTTGTGGGTGATCTACAGATCACTTCTCAAGATGTTGGTTCATGTGAGGGTAGTGAGACATCATTTGGATTAGATCCAAAAGGAGATTACAAATCAAATTTATAGTCAACACTTGAGTTTTATAATGAATAAGAAGACAATCATACATCACTTGGATGCGAACCAGGATATTTGGTGGAAGATAAAGCTACCATATCCCCACCACATGAAGAGAAAAATATGATACAAAGGGATGAACAAAGCTCATATTTTTGTATTCCCTTGAATCATGATGAATTTGCATCCACATCAGATGTGATGTTTGACATGCGTAAGAATCCAAATCCTACTATCACCATTTTTGGAGAGCTATGAACCATTTATTCTTGAAGGTGGGAAAGTAGAAACAAAGATTCATGAAGGAGAAGGAGAAGTTTCCCATGAGAATAAGGAGAAATATGTTGCATCGGTGGAAGAATTAAATATAATGTTCAAGAAAGTTAAATTTGTATGGCATCCACTAGAATCCATAAATGGAGTCCTTATTGTTGAAGATTGTACGACAAGAGCAGGGTGTCCATTCACTTGAACCTACCACCAGTGTTGTAGAAGAACAATCCAGAGAGATAAGAAACACTATGGACATGGTTGAAAGAGTACCTACTGATGGGTACTAAAGTTTCATTGAGACATCTATTGAGGGATTTCCACCTCTCTATGTTGGTGACATAGATATTTCACTTGAAGAAAAATTCCCAAGATCAACTTCCACATCACCACTGGAGTTTCATGAATTTGATCCAAGGGAGAGGGAAGAAGAAGAGGTTACCCTGTTGAAAATTCATTTTCTTGTAGGGTCACTGGATATGAGTGATTGCAAGATCAAATAGGCCCTACACACTCTCCATGGAACCCATGCATTGATGGAAAATCTCTGTTGGAAGTTGGAGGAGAAATATTCCATGGAAGATATGGAAAAGTTTTAGAAGGCCATGACAATCATCAAAGGTAATTTTCTCCATTTTCTTTCTGATAGAGACAATTTGCTTGAGCTTGTTGAGTTGTTGTATGGAACATCCTTGAAGGATGAAGAAGAGATTTGTAGTCTCACACAAGAATTGTTGACCACCCAATATTCGTTGAATAGCACTCAATGTGCACTCCAAGAGTCCAAGATGGAGATAGAGAAACTTCATGAGAAGTTGCAAAGATCTTACCTACCCTCCTAAACACCATTGAGCCATCCTCATAAGGATGATTTCATTATTGATCATACGTAGGAATCTCATGAGATCCATTTGGTTTTGCATGTCTTGAGGATTGTGCAAACAAGCCTGATGAGAACCAAGCACTTGACCTTTTCCAGGGAAACCTTGAGTTGTTTTATGGAGAGAGTCTCTTCTCCATGGAAGAGTAATATGAGATCACCTTATTTGGATCAGCTAGTGATGGAGAAGATGCAAACACAATTTTGGTGGATGAGTATTGCAGAGATTTTATTCATAGTTCTTCACCCCAGACTTCTATTTCAGCCACATTAGTTGGAGATGAAAATTGGGAGAAGGAATTTTCCTTGTTGGTGCCACATGAGGAGAAGGAGGATCCTATAGGTGTTCATGATGACTTGATGAATGCACCATTCCCTTCCCAACAACAACATAGGAATCCACTTGCATTATTTTATGTCTCTTTTACTCACTTGCACCCATTGAGTGGACCTAGTGGAAGAGAGTTGAGCCATTGGAGTTGTGCACTAGTTTCATGTTTGGGAGATAATAAGATTTCTCTAGGTGACACATAGTTGTTTGTTAAGGTATACAAAGGAAATATAATTCATAGCACCATTATGTGCACCAATCTACAAAGTTGTATCATTATTGTCTCTCCATCCATATATCACGAGAAGAAACTGCAACAAAATGAAACCCATATTTGAGCTTTATATGGACTTGAAGTTGTTACCCCAAGTGGAAGGTGGAAATATGAGAATATATGTGCATGATATTATTGGAAAAGTCTACTCCCACAAATAGATTATATAAATGAACAACAAATACCATAAATTTATTGCTATAGCAATATTGGATTCATATGTATATTATGTGAAGAAAATGTCTTGAACATTGTTGTAGTAATAATGGATTCATTGTATACCATATGATTGTTTTTTCATGAAACTTAAAATTATTGGCACACTAACTATTTCACATTGTTCCTTCTAGTTCACTACTAACTTATTTATATCTAGAGCCTATTTCCATAAAATCATATCATACTTCTAACCAGATTCAAACAGTTAATTTTTCTATAAAGATTTATTTTATTTATGGTCTCCATTTGAATAATTTTTAATATGATAATAAAGAAGTCATATTGTAAGTAACCCTTTTTTGGAAAATGGGTAAATAGTAGCTGCACAAAATTGGGATATGATAATCCACATGTCTTATTGTTGATACTATGAGCATTAGAGTTGTGTTTTCCTATCCAAATTCATTAGAACATAATGCATATTATAAGTAAGCCATTTTTTTGGGAAACCATGAAAGCAATAGCCACATTAACTTGTATAACATATTTTCAAACACAAAATACCAATTGGCTTGGATGTTGGGCTTCTAAACTGTTGAAAATAGCCCACGACTTGCCGTGTCTTCTTGTCAAAGTTATCAAGATTCACAAACCCAACTAACACGGGGAGCCCAATGAGATTTGAAAATGGGTAATCATAGCAGCAAGAACTCTACATGACCATTTGTATATATAGCCTCATATTTTGGCTTAGTGGCTGCACCTAAGGGGGTTCTAGAAAGTAAAAAATCATGATTGTTAGCATTATCACAATTCACAATCCCAAACTCACATGGGGGAGCTCAATGAGATTTATGGGTAATCATCACGACAGTTACGCTTCCTAACCATTTGTATATATAAACCCTCATCTGTTATGAAGGGGTAGAACATATTTCTATGGTGTGTTTAATGAATCATGGCATACGAACATTGAAATTAGTAAGAAAATCTACTAAATAAACCACCTGGGTACCTCCATGATTGAGCACAAAATTGTGCTCATAAGAATCAAAGAGTGAGCCATAGTTTGTGCTTCTTATATAGCTTTATCCTCAGCTTCAAGTTCATCTAGATACTCTTTTGTAAATAAGTAAGCTCTGATTCCATATTATTGTATAAGGCCCACTACATTAGTATGTATTGTTTTCCCTTCTAGAACTAAAAGAGTCAGGATACCCTCAACTCGGAAGTAGCGAGACAAGTTCTTTTCAGTGTGTCCTACAAATGGTAAATCCAACCAAGGAATGCTTGCATAATAATATTCAAAGGCTTTCTCCTCTTTGTCACTTGAGAGAAACACAATCTAAAAGGCCTCCCCTTTGTTCAGAATCTCATTGTGAATTTGTTGATTGTACAACATCAGGAGTCATTCTCCAAGACTTGTGCGGTATCAAGTCAGGACATTGTGTTGTATCAAGTCCTATATATGTCCTCATGTATTAAGGTGGGATGCTTGTAATGTGATTTTGTGTTGTATCAATATTGGAATCTTGTGTCGTATCAATATTTGAGTCTTGTGTTATATCAAGACCAGTCTTGTGCTATATCAAGATTGTGGACTTGTGTTGTATCAAGTCTAGAATTGTGTTGTATCAATTCAATTATTCTTATAGACAATACCCTATGAGAATGGATCTCCAATTATGGAGATGGGCTTGTGTTGTATCAATCCATATGGTTATATTGTACCGATATATTACTAGCCATTGTCACTGAGTGTTATTAGTCTCCTTTAGGGCTTAGCTACCCCTGGAGTAAATTACTTTAGCATCTAACTATATGGCCCAAGGTAATATATATGATCATTGGTATGTATGGACTAACTCTTTTGAGTATTATATGATAATATGGATAAATAATACACATATGGACCATGCATTAATTATTTAATGATAATGAGATAAAAGAATAGAGAAAGAGAAATTTGAATTGCCTCATTCAAAGCATTAGTTGAACTATTAATGAATGTAATCAGTTAAGTAAAGAAGAGATTGATTTTCATCAATCAACATGCATCAGTTAACTAAAGAGATCAATGAAAATTTAGTAATAGAAATTGTGCATGGGTGGCACTAAGAGTTAAGCATTGATGACACTTAAGTTAGCTTGTTAACTAAGTGATCACCAGTCAGTTAGATATTGAGTTCACTTCAATTCAGTTAACATTCATTTCAAGTCATTTAACATTCACTTCAAGTAAAGTTAGCATTCAGTTCAAGTCAGTTAACATTCAGTTCAAGTTATCTCACTTTTAGTTCAAGACAATAAACATTCAATTAAAGCTAATTGAGGAAAGGAAGGGCATTAATGGTTGCATGGAGGTAGTTCTAGTTATCTCCTCCTTGTAAATGCACTATGTGGTTGCGCTACCTTCTTCATGCTATGTGTTTTGGCTTGTTATTAATATTCTAGGTATATGGCATGTTCAATATAGTTGCATGTAGTTGTTTTTGCAGGGTTGAATTGGATCTCTCTTCTCTACTACTTAGGTGATATATCTTATGGGTTGATATGCTTATGTGTTATAAACCATTTTTTCAAAATATATCTATCATACTGAAAGAATTGTTGGGTTTTTCATCCTCCGTGTTTGGAGGGTTTTCCAGGGTATATCTTGTCTCTCATGGTTGATTGATTATATGGCTGATTTATGTGGCTGATTTAGTTATGAGATTAATATGTGGCTGATATAAATATTCATATGTTGGCTGATATAAATATTAATATGTGGTTTATTTATTAAATTCATAAGTGCTTAAATTGTTTGATAAAAGTTTTAAAGTTCAAGCATCTCTGATTTCACTCAAACATCAACATGGTATCAGAGAATAGGGTGTGAAAGAGATTAGTTTGTTCAGAAAGATAATCCTATGTATATATTGAAGTTTTTATAAAAATATTGCATCCATGACATCAATCTCCATTCAATTTGAAGAGCGACTTGAAGGCACATCAAACTTCAACACATGGAAAGACAGGGTGTTGAATATTCTTGAAGAGCATGATCTTGATTCATTCATTACCACTGTGGTAGAGGATTCTACCACCAATTAAGGGCTAATAAATTTCAAGAAGAATCAAGCAAAGGACAATAATATCATATTTGATTCGGTTAAGGACAATCTCACTTCCATGATCATTTTGTTAAACACTGCAAGGGAGCGTTTTGGTACACTCACCAATGTTTTCAAGAAGATGGGTGCATCCAAAGCAAGGTTTTGTACACTAAAGAGGAGAATATTGTCTTCACAACAACAATGAATAAAGGGATAAATCATTTCACTACAAATAATCTCTTCCATTCATGTGAATAAAGGACTCTGGTATTCTCCACAAGGGTCAAGAGATCAAGAGGGAGCCCACACACATCAATAAAAGATAAGTACTTTATATTTTGATTGTTATATGATGTTATAAATAAGATATAAATGTATTTTAATATGTTTCATGATTGTCATGTATATATTTGTATTCCTTGACTTTGGAATTGTGTTGATCATATACATTGTTTTCTGTCTTTATTGGCATGTTGTAGATCTCATGAAGTCCATATTATGAGACATTATATAGGATTGATATAAGACTGATATAGAATTATATAGGACTGATATAAAATTATATAGGACTGATATAAAACTTCATAATTTGTTTCATGAGATATAATATATAGTGTTGCATGAATTTTCATGAGTTATGAACAAAAGACTCCATAAACCATTCATGAATACAAGGCTGAAATTTTATATGAATATGGAGATGCATTAATATTCAAATGTATTGATATTGGATGATATAGGACTGATATGAAACTGATATAAGACTAATATATAGTTTAAAATCAGTGCATGATATTAGTATGAGTTATCTTAAGACAATCGATTAATATATATACATAATTGTGTAAGTTATTATCACTATATATTCATGTGAATAAAATTCATGAGTATTAGATGGTTCTAACCATTAGAATATTTTTTCTTGTAGGAAAAAATAATATGCCCTAACCTACAAGTAAATAATGACATGAATATGGAGTCATTATGATGGCTGATCTTGAAAGAGAGCAGATCAGGAGGTTCCTATGCTTTGTTAGGAAGAAGACATAATATAATCCTTAATTCTATTATGAGAAATGTTAAAGACTCCGAAAGGTAATGTATGTATATTAATTATATTCATATATGCGTTAGATATAGAGGAGTATGAGTCTCCATGATGGAGGACTCAAATTTATGATTCCCACCTCCTAGATGTTGAGAGGGAGAAGCTAGATTTGCTAGCTACTAGAAAAAATAGTGGAACTAGTTAAATTAACCTCCTACTATGTAGAAACCATGTATGGTACTCATATTCAAAAGGAATCTATATGTAAGAATATTCAAGATGATTCTTAGGTTTAGAGGTGTAATAGTCATTGGACCATTTTTTTCTTCTGTTGAGAAAATGTTTAGTAGAGTTCCTGAAAGGATTCAAGAACAATGGATTATAAATCCATTATCACACACATAAAGATAAATCATATGCTTATTTATAATTGTAGGATCTCATAGATATTATATATATCTATACATGTCCCAGGATTAGTTATATTCTTTATAGTTAGCACATAGACATGTACAACAAAGCATGTGTTGTTTTACCTACATGGTACAATAGTATGTGGATTCATACATGTATCAATCAGTGAAAGAAAGTTTCATGGATATATGGATTCTGACTACTACAATGATTGAGAAAGATCACATCAAAGATGTTGCTCAGATTGAGAATATTGTATAGCAGTAAAACTTTACAAAGTTCCTAGTTAGTTATAACCGAGACATGGTGTAGAAAGGATTTGTGTAACTCTTGTACATATCCATGAATGAGTGTAATTTCCAACATATTTATGAAGCTTCTATCCATAACAAGCTTAGTATAGTATTAAAAGACTCCTCTAGTTGAAGAGGGATTATTGATGTATCTTCACAGGAAACAACAGTTAAAAGTCCCCAAAATAGTTATTCATGATACATGACTTAGGAAGTCAAGGGTTGTGATATCTTGTGAAGAAAATCCACTTGAGCAGAGACATGGTCAAAGTCTTGAAGACTATTGGATACTCAAGAAGAGATATAGTCTGAACTGTTAGAGGAAAATTAAAAACCTGTTAGAGAGGTTAGATAGCCATATTGTTAGCTATGTGGGGTACCGTGATATGAAATCACTATGAAAGAGATCAGGCCTTGAATGTTGAAATATTGTAACTTCGAAGAATATTCTATATGTATTTCTTTGTGGTCCCCGATGGTCCTACTGGGAGAACCACTTGTATTACTTTGTACCCCGATGCTCCTAATTGGAAGAACTAATAAGAGTCATGAGGCAATTCCCTCTAATTGTAAAGGTGGGTCATTAGCACCCCATTGTGGTTACTTGAGCCTACATGATTAACTCGAGCCTACATGACAGATGAGTTAACTTAAGTGAACGAATGAATATAAATAGAGGTGTAGTGCTCCTCATTTGTAACACGCACTCTCACTTGAGTAGCGCACTTGTGGAGGAGAGAAGTAGCTGGAGAAGGAGGAGGATCATGTTTTTGATCTCCTTGTTGGTTTTACCTTTTTACCTTTTTGGGGCATCTATATTGAGGAAGATTTTGCTGGGTTTTTTCCTTTAGGGTTTTCCCAGGATAAATCTGTGTTTTTCTTGTGATACTGTTTCTTTCAGTGATCCTGTTTATATGCTTTTGTTATGAAAAATGAAATGATATACTGATGTCTTAGCTAAGCATATGAAAATTCAACATGGTATCAGAGCTAACCTGAATAGGACAACTTTCACAAGCTATAGAAGCTAGGGATTCTTAATTTTTGTTTCTCTCTCCACAATCAATCAGCAAAAGAAGGCTAGGCTAACTCTCCATTGAAGGGTGCATCTTTCTGTCGAAGCGGAATTCGATTCCGAGCATTTTCAGTTTTCGATGCGGGAAATTAGGGATTCTTACTGAAGAGGAATTTTTGAGTGATCCTGGCATAGTATTTCTCTCCTCATCAAAATCTAAGTTTAGATACCGGTATCAATATTTTTGGTCGGGTGAAACTCCAGGAAAGTCAAGCCCTAGTTTGACCCCGAGCTAGAAAAACCCTAAATACTAAAACTGCTACGTTTTTGTACATTCGCTATATACCACGATTGGTGAAGGATCAAGAGCTGAAACTTTCAGAGGCCAAATATGAAATATTGATGTACATTTTATCCAACATTTAGTCTTAGATTCGCTATATTCTGGGAGATATGATTCATCAAAGTTAGGGTTCCAGCTTCCTCCAGAATTCATCCCTAAACAAGACACCTGGGGAAAATTGCTATAGAGTGGGCTATAGAGGTCCAAATTAAATTCCTGAAGATGTTCCAAAAATATCATGGAATTTATTTTCTGTGGTCCTAATTTCAGAACCAGAAGATGAAACAGTGTCACGTGGCAGTCTGTACAGTTTCACTATTCTGAACAGTCCTCAAACAGGTCACCTTGGGAAAATGATCATAAATCCAAATTTGTGAAACAAATTCTGATGAAACCTATGTTTTTGGATCAAGTACATGCGAGGTTACCTTAGTACGAAATTTCATACACAGAGGAGCTGTAATTTCAGATATATAATAGAAGCAGTGATAGGCATTTCTGCAGAAGAAATTGGAAAACTAAGGCTTCCTATTCCGAGAGCTTTCCGCCACTGTTTTCGGAAAAGGAGTACATTAGACAGCTCCATTTTAAGAGATATATATTTCTATACAATCAGATCTAAAATATTCCAAGTTTTGAAAATTAGGTTTTCTCTGACAAGCCCTAGATCAGCCAGCTCTGAAAGCAGGACAGACACCTCAAATCGGTAAGATCTAATCTTTTGCTATTTGAATTTGAGGTTCTCATTTCAAAGTGATATATCACATCATCTTGTTGATAATCTTGGTGAAGTTGACAACTTCCAAGCATGGAAGTATTTGATCTCTCTGAAGAAAATGAATTGGACACCTACATGAGTAGAGAGACCCTAGTTCCATATGGAGATGAGGCTCAAAGCCTTACACAAGAAGAACTTGATCAAGGCCAAGAAGATCATTATTGATTCAATCACGGATCAACTTGTACCACAAGTGTCGTCCCTAAAGACACCGAAGATGTTTGATTCCTTGATCAAGATATTTGAAGATAAGAACATAAATCAGAAGATGGATTTAAGAAAACAGTTGAAGAATGTGAAGATCCAGAATGCAGAACATCTTGAAGTAGTAGAAGAAGAAGAAGAGAATGCATAAGTGGTGATAGCCACCTCGAATGGTCTCCCAGGATCATGGGATTCATTCATGCAAAGTATGTATGCCAAAAGGAAGTGATTACTTTCAATTGACTTCGGGAAGAAGAAGAAGCTCGACTCATAAGAAGAGAAGAAGAAGATGGGAGCAATTGAAGATCAATCTCTCACCATTCAAAGAAGATCCCTCAAGCGATGAGGAATGTGAAGAACTCAATTCTTGAAGAACCTCTTATCCATCTTATCATTTAAATAAGAAATGATGATGTCATGAATGAAGAAGATGATGAAGCAGAATGATCAAGATGGAGTTTACCCACGAAACAAATAAAAGATAAGTATTCAATTGTCACTTCATGATATTGTTTTGTTATACATTTGATTATATTCAGTTGATGTGTTATGCATGATAGATTGTTTGCATTAATGACTGTATACTACTAATATGCATGTGATGGGTAAGTAGCTCATGGTGCTCTCCATTGCTACTTATCTTGAATGAAGCTGCCTTGATGACATATTGGATTAGTGCACAATCTCAATAATGTCATGATAGAGATGGAAGGCATCTAGAAAGTTTATGTGAGATATGGATGAATGTTGTATTGGCTAAACAATTGCATGATGCATAAGAATTTGTCGTTATGCATATGTTTTATGAAATAGTTCTAACCATGCAGCTGGTGCATTTAAATTGTAGGGAAGTTCATGTACAACCTCCTACAAGAAGGATGAGACTTGTTCTGAATAAAAAGTGATGAAAATTCAAGATTCACTGCAATAAAATTCAAAGCTCCCAGGGTTAGAGACACCATGATGAAAGAAAGAGCTTCAGAGAGCGGTAGATCCACCTCGAATGATGAAGACCACCATGGGTACGAGAGATAACTCAAGATGAAGAAAAGAATGCTATGAAAGAAGCTATGATCAAATAATAACAGTTGATCATGGGGAATGATTTATACGATATGATTTCGAGACATAAAGGGAAGTACATAATATCCTCCATATGGATCCACAAGAACAAGTGTACAAAGAAAGGTTCGTGATTTGCCTCAGAAAGAATAGACTATGGCATGACATACTCTATTGACCAGTATATATCAAGCATAGAACCACCTATACAGAATGAAGAGGGAAGATGATACTCCACTTCAGGTGGAGTGACTACAGAAGATATTTTAGTTCGACATGGTACGACATGATGGATCTCTTCATGATGGATCGAGACTTTACCAAGAGTAAAGTGGGTTCCAACCTTCAAGGTTGAATGCAGAAGACTAGGATATGTTGATGACCTAACAAGACAAACTCATGGAAGATGTTATGATGAAAGAATACTAGAATGATGTTTGGGATATAGTACTCAAACCAGAAAGCAAGAATGTGGTATCTGCCAAATGGATTTGCAAGATAAATATGTTGATGATAGAAGTAAGGAAATACTTGTGGCTAGAAGTTTCTATCAGAAAGAGGGAATTAATTCTTAAGAGACACTTACTCCAGGAAGTAAGGTACACTTCCTTTAGAACTATCATGGTAGTTTCTTCCATGATGAAGTAAAGACAAGCCTTCCTTAATAGAATGATTGAGGAAGAGTTTTACATCGAATAGTCACAAGGATTTGAAGTTGAAGACAGATGGACTCACATATGCAAGTTGAAGAAGGCCCTCTATGGCCTGAAGCAAGCTTCCAGAGCTTGGTATGGAAGAATAGATAGTTTCCTGACGAGCATGGGCCTTGCCAAGAGTAAAGTCAATCCTAACATTTACTACAAGGTTGTAGAAGATGAACCTGTCATCCTGTTATTATATGTGGATGAATTATTCTTGACACGGAATGAGAAATAGATCATGGAAAGCAAGAAGAAACTAGCAGAAGAATTTGAGATGAAAGACCTTGGGTTAATGCATTATTTCATAGGTCTAGAAGTATGGAAAAGTTCAGAAGGAATCTTTCTCAAACAGGGAAATTATGTGGTAGAGATATTGAAGAGATTCAATATGTTGGAATGCAAAGCCATGGACACACCCATGGACTCCAACCTGAAGCTGTTAGCTGATGACTCATCAGAGTTAGTGGATGTGACTCACTATAGACAGATCATTGGCTCATTGATGTACTTGACAAATACCAGACCAGACATTTTTTTTGCTGTGAACACCTTAATTCAATATCTTGTTCAACCAAGACGGGTTCACCTAGTAGCTGCAAAACATGTGATGAGATATCTGAAAGGGACTATAGAATTTGGTCTATACTATGATGGTAGCCATGAGTATAGATTGTATGGCTACACAGATGCAGATTGGGCTGGAAGTATCTCAGACAGGAAAAGCACATTAGGTAGATGCTTTTTTTTTAGGTCTGCTGTGAGTTCATGGTTTAGCAGGAAACAGTCCATTGTTTCTCTTAGCACGGTTGAAGCAGAATACATAGCAGATTGCTCTACTAAGTTGTGAAGCCATATGGCTTCAGAAGCTGATATCAGGTCTCTTTGACCTGAAGATGGATACTACAATGATTCTATGTGATAACCATAGTTGTGATGACAAAGAACCCTGTGTTCTAACGTAACACATAGAAATCTGGTATTTCTACATACAAGATAAGATGCAGATGATGATACTGTAGATGTAGATGATGGTGATTTAGTATTTCTATACTGAATATAGAGATGATGATGTTTCAGTATTCCCATACTAAAGATATAGATGATGATGATTTCAGTAATACCATACTAAAGATATAAATGATGATGATTTTAGTATTCCCATACTGAAGATATAGATGATATTTCAGTATTTACATACTATAGATGCAGATGATGGTGATTTCATATTTCTATACTGAATATAGAGATGATGATGCTTTCAGTATTTCTATACTAAAGATATAGATGATGATGCTTTCAGTATTCACATACTGAAGATGTAGATGATGATGGTTTGGATGATGATGTACTGACGAAGCCTCTGCCTTGAGTAGAGTTTGAACACTTTAGAGACAAGCTTGGTGTTGTTCGGAAAGACCTTCCTCGAAAGGGGGAGTAGTGATGTTGCAGTGGGATTGTATCATCCCTCGGCATTTTTCTTAAAGTGATCTAGAGACCTCAGTCCTCGAGAATGAAGAGGGATTGTATCATCCCGGGACATCTGTCCATAATAGATCTGGTGACCTCAGTCCTCGAGAATGTGGTAGGATTGCATCATCCTTGGACATCGTCCTAAAGTGATAGGGACTGATTCTCCCGTAACCAATCTGGTGGCTTCGGTCCTTGAGAATGTGGTAGGATTGAATCATCCTTGTACATAGTCCTAAAGTGATAGGGACTGATTCTCCCGTAATCAATCCGGTGGCTTCGGTCCTCAAGAATGTGGTAGGATTGCATCATCCTTGGACATAGTCCTAAAGTGATAGGGACTGATGATCCCGTAATCAATTCGGTGGCTTCGGTCCTCGAGAATGTGGTAGGATTGCATCGTCCTTGGACTTAGTCCTAAAGTGATAGGGACTGATACTCCCGTAATCAATCTAGTAACTTCGGTTGTCGAGAATGTGGTGTGATTGTATCATCCCTGGACTTTAAGTCCAAAAGTGATCCAAAGACTTTTTGTCTTGAGTTGTGGATTGCAGGTTGTAGCTGATGATGATGATGATGTACTGATTGAAAGATCAGATGTTGTTGTTGATGATGATGTTCTCTGATCGAAAGATCAGAAGTTGCTGGTGATGATGATGTTCTCTGATTAAAAGATCAGAATATGATGATGATGTTGTTGCTGATGATGATGATGTTCTCTGATCGAAAGATCAGAATATGATGATGATGATGTTCTCTGATTGAAAGGTTAGAATATAATGATGATGTTGTTGCTGATGATGATGATATTCTCTGATTGAAAGATCAGAATATGATGATGATGATGTTTTCTAATCGGAAGATCAAAAGTTGCTTATGATTATGATGTTGCTGATGATGATGATGTTTTCTGATTGAAAGATCAGAATGCGATGATGATGATGATGTTTCTGATCGAAAGATCAGAATGTGATGATGATGAGATCCTGATGATGATGATGCCATATTATCAAAGTATGATGATGATGACAGATCAGAATATGATGATGAGTTGATGTTAGAGTATGATGATGTTCGGTTGATGATGTTTCTGATTGAAAGATCAGAGGATGATGATAATGATGATTCTGATTAAAAGATCAGAGTATGATGATGATGATATTTTGATGATGATGATGTTGATGTTTTGATGATGTTTTCATGATGATGTTTCTAATCGAAAGATCAAAGTATGATGATGATGTTGTTGCTGATTGAAAGGCCAAAGTGCTGAAGAAGATGTTGCTGCTGATTGAAGAGTCAATATGCTGAAGATGTTGCTAATCGAAGCGGTCAAAGTAATGATGATGCTGAAGACTAAAGATTGAAGATGAAGACTACATGATGTTGAAAAGCTTCCAATGATTTATAGATGTATCACCCTGATGATGTTGATGATGTCCTCTATCTCTCTCCTATTATTGTTGTTGTTGATGTTGTTATAGAATACCCTTCTGATTAAGGGGGAGTGTTGAAATATTGTAACTTCAAAGAATATTCTATATGTATTTCTTTGTGGTCCCCAATGGTCCTTCCGGGAGAACCACTTGTATTACTTTGTACCTCGATTCTCCTAATCGAAAGAACTAATAAGAGTCATGAGGCAGTCCCCTCTAATTGTAAGGGTGGGTCATTAGAACCCCAGTGTGGTTACTTGAGCCTACATGATTAACTCGAGCCTACATGATAGATGAGTTAACTTAAGTGAATGGATGAATATAAATAGAGGTGTAGTGCTCCTCATTTGTAACACACACTCTCACTTGAGTAGCACACTTGTGGAGGAGAGAAGTAGCTAGAGAAGGAGGAGGATCAGGTTTTTGATCTCCTTGTTGGTTTTACCTTTTTACCTTTTTGGGGCATCTATATTGAGGAAGCTTTTGCTGGGTTTTTCCCTTTAGGGTTTTCCCAAGATAAATCTGTGTTGTTCTTGTGATACCGTTTTTTTTAGTGATCATGTTTATATGCTTTTGTTATGAAAAATGAAATGATATACTGATGTCTTAGCTAAGCATATGAAAATTCAACATTGAAGAACATCACAAAGAATGGAAATATCACTATGAACTTCTTCAGATGGTAGAAGATTATTTAAGTCAACAAATGTTGAAAATTGTAAGAAAATATCAGATTTTCTTTCTCCATGATAATTACACATTTAATGTAGTGTTTACGATGGATTTGAAATCCATAGTTTCTAGTTTAGAGAAACTGCATTCTGGATCGGATCCAGATGATCCTACTTTGAATAAGTAGTTGGTTGGTATATTAAAGTACCTAGCAAACCTGTTGTATTTGTTATGCTTATGTATAAGCATATGTTTGAGTACCTTTGAGGTACATTAGAATAGGTTCTTTATTGTATTTTGATATACAATAGACCTATTATATAGCTTGGGAATAGCTATGTGTATTATGGTTAGTTCTAAATAAGCTAAATGTATTTTGTGGATAGTACTACCTATTGAGGAGTAGTGTAGCTTGGGATGCTACCTACTAGAGTGAAAAAAATGAATCCTATAGTTATTAGGTGTTAATAGTCAAGATTTCTGAAAAACCATATGTTTTATGGTATAACACATTGAGATGGAGTTTTACTTCATCGAATTCATGGTCATGTAAAAATAATATTTCACTACATAGCTATTGATGAGAAGATTGCAAATTTGTGAACAAGCCGTTGTCAGTAACGAAGTTGAGATACTTTTGAGATAAGCTTGGTATGGCATGAAATTCCTAGTAAAGGAGAGAATGTCTCCCTCACTGAGAGGAGTGTTGATTGTACATCATGAGGAGTCATTCTCCAAGGCTTGTGTGATATCAAGTAAGGAAATTGTGTTGTATCAAGTCCTATCTATGTCCTCATGTATTAAGGTGGGATTCATGTATTTTGATCTTGTGTTGTATCAATATTGGAGTCTTGTTTTGTATCAATACTAGTATTTTGTTGTATCAAGATTGTGGACTTGTGTTGTATCAAGTGGATACTTGTGTTGTATCAATTCTATACTTGTTTTGTATCAACTCTAGACCCGTGTTGCATCAAGTCAATGATTCTCATAGACGGTACCCTATGAGAATGGATCTCCAAGTATGGATATGGAATTCTATTGTATCAAGACATGTGGTTATACTATGTAATATATTTCTAGTCATGGTCATTGAGTGCTATAAATCTCCTTTAGGGATTACCTACCCCTAGAGTAAATTACTTTAGCATATGACTATATGGCCCGCGGTATTATATATGATCATTAGTATGTATGGAATAATTATTATGAGTATGATATGATAAGGTGGATAAATAATACACATATGGATCATGCATTTATTATGTAATGATAATGAGATAAAAGCATAGAGAAAGAAAAATTTGAATTGCCCATGCAAATGTCTGAGTGAAATCAAGTTATAAAGCTTCAGTAAAATATGAATGCCTTAATCGATGCCTTAGTCAAATAATCAGTTTAACTATTAATGAATGTAATCATTTAAGTAAATAAGAGCCTAATGTTCATCAATCAGCATGCATGAATTAACTATAGAGATCCATGCAAAAGTTAATATTAGAAATTGTGCATGGAGAGCACTAAGAGTGAAGCACTGATGACACTTAAGTTATCATTTAAACTAAGTGATTAATAGTCAGTTATAGACTGATTTAAGTTCAATTCAGTTAATATTTAGTTCAAGTCAGTTAACATTCAGTTCAAGTAAATTTAACATTCAATTCAAGTAAGTTAACATTCTGTTAAATTCAGTTAACATTCAATTCAAGTCAATTCACTTTCAGTTCAAGACAATGAACATTCGATTAAATTTAATTGAGGAAAGGAATGGTGCTAATATTTGCATGGAGGGAGTTCTAGTTAGCTCCTCCTATGTGCTACCTTCTTCATGCTAGGTGTTTTACCTTGTTATTAATATGCAAGACATATGACAAGTTTAATACAATTGCATACAGTTGTTTTTGCAGGTTGCATTAGATCTCTCTTCTTTACTGCTTAGGTGATATCTCTTAACGGGAAATTTGCTTATTTGTTGTAAACCATTCTCTATAAATATATCTATCATACTCAAAGAATGGATGGTTTTTTCATCCTCTATGTTTGGAGGGTTTTCCTAGGGTATATTTTGTCTCTCATGGTTGATTGATTATATGGCTAATTTATGTGGTTGGTTTATTTATGAGATTCATATGTGGCTGATATAAAGATTAATATGTGGCTGATATATGAAATTCATAAGTGCTGAAATTGTTTGATAAAAGTTTTAAAGTTCAAGCATCTTCGATTTTGCTCAAGCATCAACAAAATATCCACTAGTTGTGGAGTGAAATTTCTATAGGGAACACACTAATGGGATAAGAAATATAGACCCACTATCTTCCCCACAAGATCTTCTTCTATAACCTATTGGAAAAATCCAAATTTACAATGATACCATCGTAGCTCTTATTTCCCCATTACTACCATTCTACAAGGAGGAATGAACCGACGCATATATGGTTTTGAATAACTATAGGGGTGGACCAAAATCTGGCTTCGACATTATTGGTTGTGACACCATTAACAGAGATCCCTTTTCCCATGGGAATGGAATGCAAAGAAGCTTAAACAAATAATTATGGATCAATCCCAAAGGTTCTCTTCCTCCTATTCTTTATTTTTATAGATATGGGTGGATCATATGGGCGCCAAGATGTTATTTCCATCCCTCTTTGTGGTGATCAATCGAACTAGTTGCAATATATTTAATGCATAAAATATCCCTTTTAAAATTCATGTATAATGAGAAGAGAGGGAGAGAAGCACATGAAAGATTGCATGGATTAAGATCTAACATAAATTCTATTATGAATCTAGTTACGAAGGATCCACTTGATGGTGGGGGCGATCTCCACGAGAGGAACTAACAAAAATTTATGCAGCTATTATTGATAAACCCTAACAAAATCCGCTCAATATCCCAATTCAATATAGGTATTCATTAGATTTAATGTGTTCATGATTTATCCTCTAGGTTTTCAATCTTAATAGCCCATTTCAATACATGGTTTCTTTCCTACTTTATCATAAGAAAAAACCACAAATCCATATTTGTAGGCAAAGGAAAACACAAGATAAAATGGAAAAAAACCCACCATTATACCTCAATAGAAAATGACAAAATATTGTTGATTAGACACGAGAAAATGTTAAATAGTATACGCATCCCTCAAGCCCTTGTCTTGGTCCCTCCACTCATCAATCCTATCAGTAGTGAATGGATATCCCTCAACACTGTATTCTTCAATGATCTCTACTCTACCTTCAATGGTTATAAATCTACCCTATGTGTCCAGAAGAACAATGCATGGAATGCCATTGACTTGAAAAACCTCATCAAAGTCCCCCTTCTCCAATAATGATTTATAGATTTAAAGAAAAATGGGTGTTAAATACCTACATGTAGGGCACCAATGGGAAGAAAAGTACAAACCCACATATTTCCCTTGTATTTCTTCAAATTTCACATGTGTATTGCATCCAATTGTTTTCTTCTACTTTCATCCATATATTACATTAAATTCAATCCTTGAATGCAATTTTCAAAACAAAAGAATGATATTGAAAATGATATTTATAGAAGTACAAAAATTCATACCATGTGTCCAATGTTTCTGGTCAATAAATCACATTCCTCGTTACAAAGAAAAGATATGGGTGACTGCTTTCTCCTGATCATTCACCTCGGCAATAGTAACGGGAACAAACAATCACTTGTTCTATTTTGTTCTTTGATTTTCTAGCACTGTAGACTCTAAGATATAGAATTTGAAGTAGGAAGATACTTGATCAGTGAAATATCTTGGCACCTAAGCAACTTAATTCAATTTAATATCATCTCGAAGTAATTCATGTCAATAAAATTATAATTATTTAAAAAAAATATAATTAATAATGTTGAATAAATTTAAAGATAGATTTAAGAATGGCATTTTAATATGTAAAATTGCCTTAATATTCTCAACACAATTTCCACTTATTTAGGAATATAAGATATCGACATCCATTTTGCGTCCATTTCAAAGTACTTCACATGGTTAATTAACTACAGATGAAAGATAGAGGTGATAAGGATGACGATTGCACTACTATTCCACTTACTTAGGAATGAATATATCAGCATTCCACTTAGGCATGAAGATATCAACATTTATTGTACTTACTTAGCAATGAAGATCAACGTTCAGTGTGAGTTGATTTTAAAGTTTTTAATATGGTTTTTAATTCAATATATAGGAATGTTGGAAGGCAATAAAGATGAATATTCCACTACTCCTCTTGCTTATGCATGAAAATATCATCATACAATGTTTACTCTTGAATTTAGTGTATGGTTTCATTGCACTTAATCTCTTAATATTGGAAGAAGATATATATAGTTTATTGTCACTTAATGTAGGAAGGGATTTATGTGTTGGAAGTACAAGTGTGCTTGGAAATGTAATAAAAATCCCCTCCATGGGAAATAGAAAATCATCATAGTAGTATGGCTAGCATGGTGGTTTTACTTTGTCATTAATAGCGTGGTCCATATGCGAGATGATACCCCCTTGTACAATTCAACATGACTACTTTTCCTAGGTGATCATATGCAACATAAACTATATCATGGCTTCTTAATCCTATCCATATACACACTTAGAGGATAAAATATCCTACAAGATTTTTTTTGGAGGTATGAAATGTCATCCAAGGTCTTTAATCCCTATGATTTTTTTAGTCCTATCTATTTCCAAGGTGTTGAGAGTTATACTTACTTCTCAAAACAAATTAATAGCTTTTATATTTCCATTGAGAGGAATACTTGCCCTCAAAACCTCTTAATGTCTCTCATATTTCCACTTAGCGGCTCTAGATCCCCTAGACAGGTCATGCGTTGTAATTTGAGGAAACATTAATGGCTCTTGATCCCTATAGGCTTTATTTATAAATTAAGGCATTAGATCATTCCCCAACCATGTATATGTCCTTGAGATACATACATGGATGTAAACCCCAAAAAAGGATTTAATATACACACTTGGAAGCTTAACATACCCTATATAAGTCCTATGTGGTGGTTTTCAATCTCCTTCCTAACCCTTTCTCCCTAGGTGTGTATGTTTAGAGCCTATGTCCTAGGTTTCCTACATTTACCTTATCTAGATCCAAGACCTATATATGGGGATTAAAACCTCCTAAAGGTGATCCTATACCAATATAGAGGACATGTATCCCTAGTAGAGGTGAAGTATTGTGGTTTGAGGCCTTAATCATGGCCCTCAAGCCCTAAAACCTTCCCTTAGGATCTAAGGCCCAAGTTTCATCCTTAACAATTTCTATATCCTAAGATAAAAATTTGGCTCTCCAAACATGAAAAAAATGTCTATATCGCCACCTATAAGATAAATATTTGTAAAATAGGTGTGTGTAGTGGTCTAAGGTCTCATTCATAACCCTTGAGTCCTCAAACTTGTCTTTAGGGCCTAAGGCTTGGGTTTCTTCCCCAAACCATATACAGGGCCTTAAGACCCATCCTTGGTGTTCAAAAAATCTAATTGTTTTTTAATATGCTAATATGGAGGCCATATATCCCTTGAAGATATCATATGTGGTGGTTTAAGGTGTCATTATTATCCTTTGATCCTTATTTTTTTCTTCAGGAACTAAGGAATGAGTTATCTCCTTTGTTTGATGTCATCCACTGGGAGAAGCTTATCTATGTGTTGTGGTTTGAGACATCATTCTTTTTACTAGATGCATAGAATATTTGTTTATGGCATGATCCCTAAGATTCCTCCCATTATTATGTTAATGCCCCAAGGACCCTATCTAGTGCTCACAACCTACTAATGGCATGGAGATCCATATCCAAAGAAAAAGCATACCCTAAATAGGTCAAGTGGGGTTCCTTAAGGCATTGATCATGGCCTTTGATTCTTAGGAAATTCCATTACAACCCAAGTATTGAGTTTTCTCTACTAGCCATGGCTAGGGTGCTTACATCCATACATAGTGCTTACAAATTCTAAATGGCACACATTTCCTCACTTAAAAATATATATATATATCATAGGAGGTCATGAATCATTCTTCAAGGTGTTTTTATTAGCCTTTGATATGTAAAATATTCCTTTATGGAATAAGACCCACATTCCTCTTTTAAGAATGTCTAGGGACCTAAATCTTATGCCTAGTGTGAAACCTTATAATGACAAAGATATCCCCATAGCTTGTAGGATAGAGATGTTTTTTCGAGATCATGGCTAGTGGTTCAAGGTATCATTTAGACTTGGATTCCCAAAAGTTAATTTTAGTGGTCATGGCTGTGGTTTCCATCCATGAACATGTCAAAAAACCAAGGTCTATACTTAATGATGTGAACCTTGTAAATGGGCTAACATCCCCACTAGGAGGGAAAGGATTATGTTGGAGGTCAAGTGTGGTTCTTCAATGCATTCTTTAGGACTTAGATGCCTCACGGCATCTCCAGGCTCCCAAGAATTATACTTACTACTAAAAACCACCTAATGTCATACATATACCCACGTAGAGGCCACGTGTGCTAGTTATGGATCCCATTTCATGTATATTGGGGATTTTTGAGGTTGGTATTTATCTAGTTAGGTTTCCCCTTTCACGTAATTGAATGGATCATGTCCTGTGTATCTTCTTCTTCTCTCTCTGTATCGATAAACGACATTCCTACCTCTTTTTTTAAGAGCTCAAGGGGACTCGAGAAGGGTTTCCCTCTGCCCCCTTTAATTTTTCTTATTGTTATGGAAAGGCTTAGTAGGATGATCAATCAAGACAAATGGGACAATCCCTTGACAAGTGTAAAAGTTACTACTCTACATAGTATCTTGCATTTGATGTTTTTTTAGAATGTTGTTTTAGTCGAGGAAGGATTTGTTGATGAATGGAAGACTATATATGACATATTTTGATCAAAATAGGTTGTGGATTAGGTTCAAATATGCAGACTAAATTACTTGCTTTGTGGGATCTCCTATGTTTTTCTCATGAAATAAAAATAGATGGTACACATTTATGGGGATTCCAAAGCTGCTATGGAATAGGAAAACAATAGGTTTGTCCTTAAGGTGGCCAACATAATCCATTGGACTGAAAATATTAAGGCATTGAAGGATATTTTCACATCTCTCTTCTTCTCCCACGTTTATATAATCCACAATAAACTGGAGGATCAACTTTCTAAAGGAGTAATGGATAAGAAAAAATGTCTCTTCATGTATAATGCAATATACTAGGAATGGTTTCTTTAGAGCTGAAGGTATGGTATTCATCCCTAGAATTCCATTCAGAAGGATTTAGGGCACCTTCATTATTCTCAAACCACTTAATGGCAGCAACATCTTGAATCATAATCTCATGATAGCCTCGCTAGTGTTGATGTATTTGTAACTTCAGAATGTATTCATCTATGTATCTTATGTATTGTAACCCAATGTTTATTCCAGAATGTATCTATAATATAATTGAATCATGTTTCCATGCCCCGATGTTCCGATCGAAAGGATCAATAATGTAAACAAGTCATGTCAAGTCATTGTGGGTAACCCTCCGATTGTCTAAGGGTTAAAGTCCTCCCAGTTCTAGGGCACTAGGGTTATTAGACTCTCCTAGTAGAGGTCGGCCCTGGTATGGTTTTAGTCATGTTGGGATTAGTATAAATGGAGAGTTGGAATCTCTATTTAACATACAACTCATACACACTCAAGTGTAGCACATATTTGAGGAAGGAGAAGACAATGGGGCTAGACAAGAAGAAGGTTACTGCTGTCGAGAGATCACTTACTATTTTGGGCTTTTACTGTTTTGGTGTTGATTCTATCTCTGAGGATGTTGTGGGGTTTTCTCCATTTATGGTTTCCCTAAGGAAAAACAATGTGTTCATTGTCTCTTGTGTTTGATTACTGTACTTGTTATTCTCTTAGTTAAAGATCCTAAATAATGCTAGCTTAATGTTGAAAAACTAACATGGTATCAGAGCTAACCTGAGAAGAAAACACTATGCATCTACGGGAAATAGGGCTTCCTAGTTTGTGGATCTTCCTCCATATATTTTCAGCAAAAGTTAGGTGGAATAACTCTCCTCCTTATGGCACATCTTTATGTCAAAGTAGAATCCAATTCTGAGGTTTTTCAGTTTTGGACCCGACACTACTGCCAGAAATTAGGGCTTTTCACAGAAGAGGAATTTTTCAGTGATCCAAGGCCTGGATTGATCTCCTTCCCAAAATCAAATTTAGGGATAAATTTCAAGGAATTTGGGTGGACATATATCTGGAAAAGCAAAACCCTAATTTGCTCCTGATCCAGTACTGCGGGATTTCAGCTTCAAATCCAAATCTGACATCTTGACCTGGTAAGATATAAATCTCTTGTATTTCCATTTGAGGTTCTCAGTTTAAGATGTCTCATCATACCAAGATTGAGGGAGCTGACAACTTTCGAGCCTGGAAGTATAGGATCTCCCTAGTCCTGGAAGAAAATGAGTTGGACTCCTACATCCATGAGGAGGTTCCAATTCTAGAGAGAGATGAGGCAAAGGCCTTACACAAGAAGAAGATGGTTATGGCAAAGAGGATCATTGTTGATTCTATCAAGGATCACCTTATCCCACAAGTGTCCTCTCTCAAGACACCTAAAGCTATGTTTGATGCCCTAACCAAATTGTTTGAAGGGAAGAACATAAACCGGAAGATGACTCTGAGGAATCAACTGAAGAATGTGAAGATTCAGAATGTAGAGACCATCCAGTCTTACTTCACAAGGGTTTCTTAGATCAAGGAAAAATTAGAAGCTGTATATGAAGAAGTGGAGAATGCAGAGATTGTGATGACAACTCTGAATGGCCTTCCTAGGTCATGGGATTCATTCATCCAAGGAATGATTCTGTGCCAGAAAGAAGTTAGTCAAATTCAGTAGAATATGGGAATAATTTTCTCAAGAAGAAGCACAGATAGCAGCTCGAGAAGAGAATATGGGAAGTGAGGATCAAGCTCTCACAGTTCACTCTAAGAAAGGCAGAAGAAGAGCTCATCACCCCAAAGGTAAGAATCCTCATCATAGAGACAATAGTAGAAAGGACCTATCTAGATTAAGATGTTATACATGTGATGAAATAGGACACTTTGAAAAAGACTGTCCTAAGAACAAGGTCCACTCCCATAAGAAGAAGGGGAAGAAAAGAAGACATCATGCTCATGCTGCAGAGGATGATGAACCATCCAAGAAAAGAACCAGATATGAAAGTGAAGATTCTTCAAGCGAGGATGAATATGTTTTGATCTCCGCTCTCACAAGTAACATTACTCATGGAAGTGACGATTGTCTTATAGACAGTGGGGCTTCCAAACATATGAATAGATTCAAGGAATCCTTTGTGAGACTGTTAGAACATGAATCACCTCACAAGGTGAAGCTACGAGATGACTACAAATACCCAATAAAAGGTAGTGGGGAATCTTCCTATAAACTAGACTCTGGAAAGTCTCTAACAATGAAGGAAGTATTGTTTGTGCCAGGACTCAAGAAGAACCTCCTCTTGATATCTGCACTAGATGCAAAAGGAATGAGGGTTGCATTCATAGATGGTCAAGTCATTGTGTGGCCAAGAGGAGAGACTATCAATGATGCCATGGTGATTGGAGAACAAGAAGGAGGATTGTACAAATTAAAGGGCCATCCAAAACAAGCATTGGTCCATGACACAGTAGAGCCAAGTGAACTTTGGCATAGAAGGATTGTACATGTGCATTACAGAGCACTGCCAATTGCAAGTAAAGCTATTGAAGGTCTTCCAGAATTCCAAGCAAAACATGATGGGGTCTGTAAAGGATCTGCAAAAGGAAAGAATACAAAGAAGACATTTCCTAGTAGGGAAATCAAAGCCAAAGGAATCCTAGAAATCATCCACTCCGATGTATGCGGTCCTATGTCATCAAACTCACTAAGCGGTTATGCATATTATGTTTCTTTTATTGATGATTTTTCTAGGAAGACATGGATTTACTTCATGAAGAACAAAGACTAAGTATTCCACAAATTCAAGGAATTCAAAGACTTGATCAAGAACCACACTGAAAAGAAGATCAATACTTTTTGATCAGACAATGGCGAAGAATTCACTTCGAATGAATTCAAAGAGCTATGCAAAGAATTAGGGATTAAGAGGGAGTTGTCCACTCCTTATAATCCACAATAGAATGGGATTGTAGAACGGAAGAACAAAACTATCATGGAAGCAGCAAGAGCTATGCTTCAAGATCAAGATCCTCCCATGCATCTTTGGGATGAAGCTGCCAGAACAGGGGTGTATGTACATAACCATACTCCACATAGAGTACACGAAAACAAGACTCCTGATGAAGTCTTCTCCGGCAAGAAACCAGAAGTCAGCCATCTCAGAATATTTGGTTGTCCTATGTACATACACATTCCAAAAGAGAAGAGAACAAAATTAGATCCTTCAGGAAAGAAGGGTATATTTGTGGGATACTCTGAAAGCTCGAAGTCTTACAAAATATATTTTCCAGGATACAAGAAGATTGACATTAGCAGGCATGTGACATTTGATGAAGACACAGCTTACAACAAATCCAGAAAGAGACCTGCTGAAGAACCTGAAGAAGCAGAAGCACCCAAAATTCATGATACAACCATGAATGAAGAAACTCAAGAAGAAGATCGAGATTTCAAAGAACCACAAAGACCTATAGATCCATCTCTGGAGAAGAATCCTCATAAGAGGAAACCTTCTTGGGTACAAGAACTTATCCAAGGTGCAGAGATATATGGGGCTCCAGAAGAGAATCACAGAGAAAGAAAGAGGACCAGATCTTTCTTCGGGTATGTAGCTTTACTATGTGATTTCATTGATAAAGAACCTTCCAGTTATGAAGAAGCGATAGAACGGAAAGAATGGAAGGATGCTATGATCGAAGAATATCAATCGATCATGAAGAATGATGTTTGGGATGTTGTTCCAAGACCAGAAGGGAAGTCAGGTGTAACTTCCAAATGGGTCTACAAAATCAAACATGCTACAGACGGTAGCATCGAAAAATATAAGGCAATATTTGTGGCTCGGGGTTTCTCTCAGAAGTAAGGAATAGATTATGAAGAAAACTTTGCTCCTGTAGCCAAATACACTTCCATCATATCGGTACTTACTTTGGCTACAGTGATGAAATGGAAAATACACCAGATGGATGTCAAGACTTCTTTCTTGAATGGTGTAGTGGAAGAGGAAGTATATGTAGAGCAGCAACTCAGTTTTGAGACTCATGATAGGGAGTCTCATGTGTGCAGATTGAAGAAAGCCCTGTATAGTTTGAAATAGGGACCCATGACTTGGTACTACAGAATTGATAGCTTTCTATCTAGTTTGGGCTTTACCAAGAGTAAAGCAGATTCCAACCTTTACTACAAGGTTGAAGATGGAAACCTAGTGATGCTTCTACTATATGTAGATGATCTATTTGTGACAAGTACAGATGGGTTGATTGCTGATACAAAGAGAAAGCTTTCTACTGAGTTCGAAATGAAGGACTTGGGGATGATGCATTACTTTCTAGGTATGGAGGTGTGGCAGAGTACAGATGGAATCTTCCTTGGACAAGGGAAATATGCAGTAGAGATCCTGAAGAGGTTTGGGATGATGGACTGCAAGGCTATGGCCACACTTATGACATCGAACCTGAAGCTCTTGAATGATGATTCATTAGATTCGGTTGATGCTACGATGTATCATCAGATGATTGGGTCCTCGATGTACCTGATGAACATGAGACCAGACATTTGCTTTGTTGTGAACACCTTGAGCCAGTTCCTGACAGATCCGAGACATGCTCACTTGATTGCTGCAAAGAATATTCTGAGGTACCTAAAGGGTACAGTTGATTATGGGCTCAAGTACGATGTGAATCAGAAGATTAACCTGGAGGGTTATGTTGATTCAAATTGGGCAGAAAATGCCATCGATAGTAAGAGCACTTCAAGGTGTTGTTTCAGTATGGGATCAGGTGTGATCTCTTGGTTTAGCAGGAAGCAATCATGTGTGGCACTGAGTACAGCTGAAGCAGAGTATGTCGCAGCTTGTTCAGCTAGTTGTGAGGCAATATGGCTGAGGAAGCTACTATCTGATTTATTTGATCTCCAGTTGGATGCTACTTGTATACATTGTGACAACCAGAGTTGCATGAAGTTGTCTTAGAATCCAGTGTTCCATGACAAGTCGAAGAATATCAAGATCAAGTACCACTATATCAGGGATATGGCACAGAGGGTAGTAATGAAGCTCCAATATGTTGCGATGGAGGAACATATAGCTGATGTATTGATGAATCCATTGGCTAGGTTGAAGTTTGAGTACTTCAGGGAGAAGCTTGGTGTTCTCCAGATCGAGGTTTCCTCCAAGGGAAAGTGATGAGACCCATAGCCATTCTAATGTGATATAGGGATGTGTTCCCACTTGATCAGATGTAAGGGATGAAACATTCTGTCATGGATAAAGGATTATGTTCTTTCCATGTCATATGTGAGTGTTGGCAATTCCAATGAGTAGGTCGGATGTAAGGGCAACTGCCATTCTCTAGGAGAATGGAGGCACCTAGTCAGTTACCAGGTAGCTTAGTCGAGGAATGGGGGCCATTCTGATATGACTGTAGGATTGGTTCCTACAAGATTAGATATGAGTGGAATCCCTTCCATCATTGTGTGCAGGATGTGTTCCAGCTTAGATGGATGTAAGTGCAGAGCCCTTTCATCATTGTGGTAGGATGTGGTTCCAACCTGGATGGAAGTACGAAAATATTCCATCATTGTGGTAGGATGTGGTTCCAGCCTGGATGAATGTAAGTGCAAAGCTCTTCCATCATTGTGTGCAGGATGTGTTCCATCCTGGATGGAAGTGTGAAAATATTCCATCATTGTGTGCAGGATGTGTTCCAACCTGGATGGAAGTACGAAAATATTCCATCATTGTGTGCAGGATGTGTTCCATCCTGGATGGAAGTATGAAACTCTTCCATCATTGTGTGCAGGATGTGTTCCAACCTGGATGGATATGAGTGCTATGCCTTTCTGACGAGTAGGTCAGATATAAGTGTTGAAGAAAACCTACATGGAGGCTAGGGATACAACCAACATGAAAAAGGGATGGCTCTGTAGAACTTCCTGTGACAAGAAGAATCATGAGATAGCACCCGTGATGATCCAGATCAAGTGATGATCCAGATCCAATGATGATACCCAGTGATGATCCAGATCGGTTGATTATCCAGATCTAGTGATGATGATCCAGCAGTGATGATCCAGATCGAGTGATGATCCAAATCCAGTGATGATCCAGATCCAGTGATGATCCAAATCTAAAGATGAAGATGGCTTAAAGATGAATATGACTTGAAGATTAAGAATACTTGAAGATGCAGATGAACAGATGATCTAGTTGATACAGAGAAGAAGACCAGTGCTGAAAATTGTGTCGAAATAATACCTTCCTAGTTAAGAGGGAGTGCTGATGTATTTGTAACTTCAGAATGTATTCATCTATGTATCTTATGTATTGTAACCTGATGTTTATTCTGGGATGTATCTATAATGTAATTGAGTCATTTTGTCATGCCTCGATGTTCCGATTGGGAGGATAAAAAATGTAAACAAGTCATGTTAAGTCATTGTGGGTAACCCTCTGGTTGTCTAAGGGTTAAAGTCCCCGCAGTTCCGGGGCACTAGGGTTATTAGAATCTCCTAGTAGAGGTCGGCCCTGGTAGGGTTTTATTCATGTTGGAATTAGTATAAATAGAGAGCTGGACTCTCTATTTAACATACAACTCATACACACTCAAGTGTAGTGCATAGTTGAGGAAGGAGAAGACATTGGGGCTAGACAAGAAGAAGGTTATTGCTGTCGGGAGATCACTTATTATTTTGTGCTTTTATTTTTTTGGTGTTGATTCTATCTCTGAGGAAGTTGCGGGGTTTTCTCCATTTATGGTTTCCCCGAGGAAAAACACTGTGTTCATTGTCTCTTGTGTTTGATTATCGTACTTGTTATTCTCTCAGTTAAAGATCCTAAATAATTCTAGCTTAATGTTGAAAAACTAACAGGTAGGACATGTGTGGTAAATGGAGGAAACCTACTTAGTTATAGATGTCTAGAAGATTCCTTTAGAACCAAAGGTTTAGTTCTCCTCCACCAACCATGTCCAAGGCCCTAAGTACATAAGATCCAAACACATAGCACTATATATAACACTCCGAAATATTGCATGGTTCTTTGAGGAAATTCTCATGGTTTTGAATTCCATGACAATTTATTTACAACCAAAGACATGGAACATCATTCCCAAGGCCTTGAGACACCTACATACCACTCAAAACAATTTATTGTCATCGACACCCTAAATCATAGGATAATACTACACTCAAGAAGCCATGTGTGGTTGGATCAAGTGTCCTCTGCTAACCATATCCAAGGGCCCAAGGAAAAAAACCTAGATACATAGTGCCATGGATACCCCTACGAAGTTACGCATAAATCTTTGACATATTTTTCATGGCTCTAAATACCATGAGAACTAATTTAGGGCCTAACACACAGTATTGTTCCCTATAATATCATTCCCAAGGCCTTAACACAAGTAGATATTACTCAAAATCACAGTCCTCATTCATAATACAATGCTATAAGATTCATTTAGATCCCTATGTTTAGGTCTCTTTTATTGACCATGTCGAAGAGCCTAAGGCTACAAGACCTAGATACATAGTGCCATGGATATCCTTGTAAATTCATGTGTGGTTGTTCAAGTAATTTTTCATGGATATGGAATCCTCAATTATTTCTTTAAGGATAAAAGCATTCTCTTCCTCCCTATAACTTCATTCCCAACACTTGTAGACATGTACATACTCCTCAAAACACCCTAATTTCAATGCCATCCTCAATCATAGGCCAATGACCCTCAAAAGACCATGTGTTGTTGGTGGATACAACCTTCTTATCCATGTATGGGTAAGATATTCCTATAGGAATTGATACTCATGCCTCCTCCCATGACATTTTCAATTCCCCAAGTACCCAAGTCTTAGATACATAGTTCCATGGATACCCGGATACATGTCATACTACTCAAAACCACATAGTGGAAATGACACAATCAATCATAGGCCAATGATACTCTCGAGAGGCCATGTGTTTTTAGTGGAGGTAATATTCTTATCCTTATATGGATAGAAGAATCATTCAAAGCTCAATATTTCGGTCCCCTCCACTAACCATATGCAAGGCCACAAGGCCTATATACATAATGTCGTGTATAACCCTTTGAAGTAATCAATGGTTCTTTTAGCTAGTTTTTATGGATATAGATTCCTAAACTATTTCTTTAAGGCCAAAAACATGGTATTATTCCACATAACATAGTTCCCAAGGGATTAAAACTTGTACATACTACTTAGAACCACACAACAGTAACAAAATCCTCAATCATAGGCCAATTATACAAATTAGGAGGTTGTGCATGGTTGGTGGAGAAAACATTCTTACCCCTAGATGAATACAATATTCCTTTAGGGAAAATGGTTCAGGTATCCTCTACTAACTATGTCAAAGGCCCCAAGGCCACAATACTTAGATACATAGTACAATGGATATCGCAACAAATTCACGAATGGTGCTTTGAGGAATTATAATTCATGGATTATAGCCATGTCCATGTCCAAGACCCTAGTACCCATACCTACTACTAAAAAACTTCTAACAACACACGTATCTCAATTTGAGGGAAAACATACCATATGAAGGTATTTTACATTGAGACATTATTATTGGCATTATATGCCTACAGATTCCTTTAGGAGCTAAGGCTTGGGTTTCCTCCCTTGACATTGTCAAGCGTCCTAAACTCATATCTAATTCTCAAAACCTCCTAAAGGTGATGACATCCTCTCTTTGATGCCAAGGATATCCTAGGTCAGTGATGTGTGTTTCTTTAAAATATTGTCCATGGATCCAGATACCTCAAAGATTCCTTTAGGTCATAAGGCATGTGGTTCATTCCATAATTACATATAGATCCTCAAGACCCCTAACTACTATTCAAAACGATATAATGAAATCTAGAAATCCATACTCCAACACTAAAGATACTCTCAAGAATATATGTGTGTTTGTTCAAGTTGTTATTTTTTTCCATGGATTCTTAAAAGGTTTTTTCAAGGATTAATGCCCATTTTTTCTCCCTAAATCATGTCTAGGACACCCAAGACCCATACCAAGTCCTCAAAAAATTATAATGGCACTAATATCCCCACTTAGATGAATAATATGCTCTCGGGAGGTCACGTATGGTGGTTGTAGGCACTGTTATTAGTGACTAAATTTCCTTTACTACCTAAGTCCCACTTTTTTCTCCCCAACCATGTCTAAGGTGTTGACACCTATAATTAATCTTAAAATTCTCTCCGTTCCACAAAAAACCCCACTCAAAGGCCAAAGATTCCATCAAAAGGTCTATTGTACTTGTTCAACATGTTATTCTTGTCCATAGATACCTAGAATATTCCTTTAGGCCCTAAGATCCAATTTCCATTCCTTAACCATGTCTAGGGACCAAAGACCCATACCTAATGCTAAAAAACTTTTTAATAGTGCCAATATTCTGACTATAAGGACAAATATCCCCTCGAGAGCTTAGTTTTGGTGGTTGGAGACATCATTGTTAGGCCTTTAGGCCGAAATGTTTCTTATATATCCCAATGAATGAGCTTCCTAGACCAACCATTGTTAATACCTCAAAATATAGCATAGTGCTCAAAAACTCCTAATGGTTCCCATATATCCACTTGGCGGTCAGGGATAGCCATAGGAGATGATGTGTGATGTTTCAATGTGATGTTGTTGGCCCTACCTACGCATATCCCAACTTGGAGGAAAATGATACTCTTAAGAGATTGAGTGCGATGGTCTAAGGTGTTGTACTTGAACTAAGTTGCCTAAAATATTGTTTTAGATACTAAGGCTTAGGTTCCTCTCTTATCCATGCCTATGGTCCCACGACCCATCCTTGGTGCTAAAATCCTTCTAATGGTGCCATGTTACAACTTAGATGCCAAATATCCTACATAGAAGCCATGAGTGGTAGGTTAATGGTTTATTCAAGGCGCCCAAGTTTCAAAGGATACATTTTAGGGCTAAGGCTAATGTTTCTTCACTCTATCTTGATTTAGGCCTCATACTTAAACACAATTATCAAAATATCATAGCGGCTCTAATATGCTCTATTGAGGTTGAAGGATCCCCTTGAGAGGCCATTTTTGTTTGTTTAAGGCATTGTTATTAACATTGGTAGATAAAAATAGCCCTTTAGGGCCTAAGCCTAGATTTCCTCCATCGCCATGTTCAAGGCCTTTTAAACAATACCTTGTGCTAAAACATTTATAATGGTGTCCACATCACCATTTTGAGTCAAATATACACTTGAGGGGTCACATTTTTTAGCTCAAAGAATCATTATTGGGACTATATTCCATTCATAGGCATTTAATGGATTAGAATCAAGCATTGTCTACCAACCATGTCCAATGCACCAAGACACATACCTAGGCCAAGTATATGCTCAATAGGTTGATGTGTGGCTGATCAATGCATTGTTATTTAACATAAATGCATGTAACTTTACTTTGCACAATAATTCATATCTTTCCTTCCTCAATCATGTTCAAGGAATAGAGACTCACACCTAGTATCCAAAATGTTCTAATAACACTTGTATCCCCACTTGAAGGCTAGGATAACCTTGAGAGATCTTAGGTGGTGGTTTGAGGTATTGTTGATGGCCATGAGTTCCTATAATATTTACTTGGGGTCATATACCCACATTTCCCCCCCAAACCATGTCAAATTCCTTGAAATCCATTCCGAGGCTGGTGCAAGCTAATGCTGGTCACTTATGATGCATTCATTGCAATGGACTTCTGGAAATAAATCTGAACATCAAAAAGCAACATTAGAGGTAACTACACAACATTTTGGAATATGGCATAAGAATATGAAATGTGGACAATCGAATTAACTTCCGGAATATATAACTTTTATTTATGGAAACTAAGTATAAATCCCAAAAATTGAGGTTCTTCTAAGGTTGGTATGTTATTTTTTCCCAAAAAATAGTGAATATGTTTGCATTGGTCTAGTCGTTTGGTATGAAAATGGTGGAATTTTGTGAAAAAAAATATATAGAGTTGTAGATAACAGGTGTGTCTAGTGCAGCATTATTTTTCCATATTTATTTATGTTATATTTTATTTTTTTCAAATTAAGGAAGTCAGTGACGCCCTAAAATGACAAGGTCGAGCGTTGGTCCACCACATCTTGGTCTTAACATAGTCAATGAACGATTTTTTTTTTTAGGATGTAGGTCTTTGTGTCTTCTTATGCAGGTTCTTTTTCATTTTCTAAATAGGTTAGCCAATCAAAAGTTATAGCCGAAGCAAATAGCCTACGTTTTGTGTTAGATTGACGTTAGTCCATTTAAAATTAAATAAAAAATAGAAAAAGATAATAGATTTAAATAAAAATTACATATTCAGAATATCCAGACATAGTTATGCAAGTGTGTGAATTTTCATTAGCAATGGACAAGCATGGCATATGCAAAATCATGCATGAAATAGGAGAAGTGGTACAAAACATGTTTTATGTCATAAGACAGTCCAAACCACTTGGTTTGGAAACCCGAACCTAAAACCAAAGCATCCAAGTCATCCAACACGTAGGTTGGAAAAAAGGTTCCCGCCAAAATTCTAAATTTAAATCACACGTGCGCGTAGTTTAAAATACAACGCGCACGCACTAGAAGCACGATTGCGCTGCTCAGTGCGCACATGTTAAAGACACATGCGCACAATTGTTAAGTAAAAACTTTGTTTTGATTTTATTTTCAAGCATTTGTAATGGAACATTAGAGGAAATTTCAACTCAAAATGGGTCTCCTAAGGAAAATTAATAAAATAATAGTTAAAATAATAAAATAATTTTTATTAATTTTGGAGGAAGAAAAGAAAAAAACTACTTTTTTGTTTGTATTTTTGACATATCTACCTGTGTTTTTACTCAAATTTGGATCAGGAGAGCTCATTGGATGCGGAATTAAATTCCTCATCCAACGAGTACCCACTCGGCATACTTTTGACGGACCCCGCTACCCCAAAAACAAGAAATACCTGAAA